>LPNX010894823.1:0-10148 GCA_001517045.1 Pseudotsuga menziesii
AAAGAGTTTGAGTCAATATCTCTCGAAATTAAGGGTATTCTTTAATATCCCACGATCGCACGTGCTATGTGAGAGGTTCACTAAGTGAAGTCCCCGTGATTATGGATGAGTGTGGGTAATTTCTCAAATACTCATGTTGAACTACTTTTCTTATGGGGACTGTTATGGTTTTCCAAGAAGAGAGGTATTTTGGAGATCGAGATTGTAGGGGCCTCCAAAGTTTTCATTGACTTGGCTAATGATTCCTCTTCTATGCATACTTTGACTTTAGAATGTATTGGATGAATAGAGTGAAGCTCTTGATTCTACATTTTGATAAAATCTCTTTCCTTCCAAATTGATCGTGTCTTTAATCTGGAGGCAAATGGTCTTTCTAAATATGCCATTGGTGAAATAGACAATCTCTTATTTTATGAGAAAATCTAGGAGAGATTCCTTCTTCACCATGGTTCTTGTAGTGTTTTTTTAATGGTCTTTTCGGCCACTGGTCTGTAGTTTGTTGTTTTGGCTGATGTTAGTATTTGTGTTTAGTCTTTTGGATTATGGGTCTATCTGTCCTTGTGTGGGATTATTTTGAAAAGTTTATTTAGTATTATGTATTGAGAACTGATATAGTGATTATGGTTCAATTAGTTTTTGAGAGAGTGATGACCAATGGGCCTTAATGACAAAATATGTATTGTTTTTTTTAGCTTGATCCCATTTGAATAACAAGTTGAAAGATATCTTTCATTTAAAAAACAAGATGAATTTAATCATTTCACATATATTTACCATTCATAAAATAAATTGTATATTGTTAAAAATCCAAAATAAATTTTATTTTTTATAATATTCAATTTAATATAATTATATATTATAAAAATTCCAAAAAATAAATTTTTTTATAATATCCAAATTGTTAAAAAATCCAAAATAAGTTTTAATTTTTATAATATTCAATTTAATATAATTATATATTATAAAAAATACAAGAATTTAATTTTTATAATATCCAATTTAGAATAAATATTTTACATAAATTAAAATAGAAATATTTTAATTTATAAATATTTATTTTAATAAACCTTAAAAACTAAAGAAAATAAAAATGAATCAAGTTTTTCACCACTAACATATTTCAACAATACTACTTTGTCGGTAATAATATATTTTTAGATAAATCTCAATATTTTTAGATAATTCTCAATAATTAAATATGGAGTTGTCTAATTATTAATTCTTAGATTTTTTTAATCTTATTAATAATAAGCTCAAACAAATCCAAAAACTCACATAATATCTGAATACCAAAAATTACATCTCACATAATATCTAAATACCAAAAATTATATTATACAATGACGTTTAAAGCTGATGTGAAAAATGATCATATAATCACAAGTACTAACAAAACAAAGGCTATACCATCCGAATGAACTTCTCAGAAAAAAGAAAAAATGAGGCTACACAGCTGTATGTAATCTCACACACTGCAAACAAGTTAGCTAGTTACATGTGTGATAACGGCATTGCCATGCTCAATTCTACTTGGATGCTGATGCATCGTGTCACGTTGTGCACATCTCAACGCCTTATCTTGAAAATATCTCAGATAAGCTTAGCACATGGATGTTAAAACTTAGCTCACTCTCAGTCTCAGATAATTATAATGCCGGCTTCGTGACGGACAGGGAGGATAAGGCCATCGCCCAAGCTTGGTCAATGATAGGTTGTAAAGATTGATTTGATCGCTGAGTTCTATCATTCCATCTAATCGAGTTCTAATCACAGTCGATTACACTTTGCTTTCATATCAACTTTGGAATTTTAAATCTTTGAAATTGTATTTGATGGTCGGCGACTCGGCATCAGGGATCAAATTTGAAGGGTAGCGTCCCATTTCACTTTGAAGGGTTGTGAGAAATTGAACCGTTCAATGTTGACATGTAAAAATAAATCATTCTTTTCATTTGAAACTGTAAGTGTCAACAAAATTTTATTATTTATTAAAAATAATGTATAGAAAAAGAATGACAACATTTACAAGGAATTAGTGAGGTAAACCATTAGTGAGGAAGTGATCAAACAAGATCCCCAATTTTAGGTAGATTATGGATAGTCCCTCCAATCTATATCTAGTTTATCAACCCTATCGAAAAGGTTAAGTATTTATTAGTCCACTATAATGAAGAACTTTAAATTCTCCAACAAATATCACTACAAGTTGGGTGTCTAGTTTCTACCAAGGTCAACAAGGAAGACGAATCATAAACACAAGTTTGGGAGGTTTGCAACAACGAGGATGTTGAAATCATGTTCTTCACTAGATCATTGCACTACCAGTCCCTCATTCATGAACGTCCATCGAGGGATTCCCTTGTTTAGATATATTGGTAGACAATTTGTACTTCTTGTTTCCATTATTAGAAGGCTGACAAGAAAACGAAGGGGTCATAGTCTACAAAATTTACAGTGTCAGTTGTTAAATATTTTATCCTTTCAACTATTGGATTTCATTAAGGAAATTGGAACAATTCAAACACTTGTATTCAAATATTGTTCTTTCTTTCAACCTAATGTTTACAATTCACGGCAGATAAATAACATTGACAGATTTGGAACTAAAATACATGGCTCTTTCTTATTGCTCCTCTGCCCAAACGAAGTTGTGGTCCTAGACTCTGAAAAGTATACATTATTTTGGTTTTGATTTCATTTAAATACTGAGTTTTTTAAGATTACATCTATTGAGTATTCGAGATTTAGTCTGGTGAAAATGCAATCGCATAAAACATTACAAATTTCAAACAACATTTTGGATGGAGAAATTTTAAACCCTTATATTTATAGAACCAGAAGGAACTCCAACAAGAAACACATTCAAATTTTATCCACATATAAAATGTTACACAAGTGTAAAATGCTATACATACCTATAAATTCACCACAACCAAGTCGACAGCTTAGCTCTGCATAATCTTCTGGAGGAAATAGAAATTAGGGAGACACTGAAGCATAGAATTGGAGAGTTGAGAGTCTGAGTCCCAACCTTTGACTGTTTTATACTTGTAAACCCAAAATAATGTTTTTTTTCACAGACTTCACCAATCTCTTTAAGTTCGAGGAAGATCAATCCAACCTACCCAATGTTCTACCTTTGCTTCTCTTGCTCCTACCTATGAAAAAGGTAGAACCTTTGAGTTTCCCACTACAGAAGACAACGAGGAATTAGAGTGTGCAACTGTTTCCTTCTACTGAAAGATGATTGGAAGCAACGCTATCTCAATTCCACAATATCTCAACGGTCCTGAGTTGGTTTACCTTGCTCGAGGTAGGCAAATGCATGTTTGTGTATTTTACATGATTACAAAAAAATCATTTTATAATTGCTTCTACATAACATAGATATATTTGTGCAGGTCAGGGAAACCGGGTATTGTTTTTTTGAGGTTTCCAGAGACTTTTAGAGATCATTCTTCGTTATGAGGGCACTAAGGGCGTAGATTAGAGAGCCCACGGGAGGAAGAAGAAGAAGAAGAAGAGGACTCAAGTCAAAAGGTGAGATGAGTGAGGAGGGGAGATGTAATAGCGATATTTGCAAGAGAAACCCACTGGTTCTATAATGATGGGAATGAGCCTCTCTAAATCGTAGTCATTGTAGACATAGGAAACCCTCATAAACAGCTCAGGCGCAAGGGTTATCGTGTAAGCATCCCAACAAATTAAGTAATGATAATATTCAGTTAGGTATATGACAAATTATTTTGTTTCTTTTAGAGATGACTATATGCATATTGTACAACCATTCTCTCTGGCTGACCCTCCATTCTAGTTGCCTTTGTCTCTATTGTCTAACCCCCTTCCTCTGATGAGACAGGTAGACTAAGCGGCTAGGTGGACCGTGGGAGACTAGGAGTGCTAATTCAAATGATTATGACCGCAGAAAATGAATGGAAACTGGAATAAATCCTAGAATCGTGGACTAACTAGTATAGGATATGATTCATGAGCACAAACAAAGTGCAGCGTGCTACTAGCCTGCTACCAAAGATCCATCATCCCAGTCTTATGGTGATCATAATAGAAATGTCTAGCATTGGGTGAAACCCTAGTCTCGAAACTTACATACCCATTGGACCATGTTAGGTTCAAATCTAGCAAAGATTGCTCAATGCATTGTAAATTGCAACTTGTAAGTTGTAACCCAAAAAACAACACCATTAGTTTTTCCTTACGGAGCCTTGACAATGGAGGGTTATCAAATCAATTCACCATCCATAGATATGACTCATATGAGTATTTAATTTCACATCATATACTCAAATACTCAAGTGAATTGTAAGTTGTGAGATCACGTGACTCGGTGAACAATAAGATGACACATGGAAAATCGAGTTGGCAGGTGGCATCATCTCATACCAAGATTCAAGGAAGTTGGTGAATCACTAATGCATGCTAATGCCATTAAATGCTTTGAAAGTGAACATAGAATCGTGAGTCACAATCCTGACTCACCGACTTGAACTTGGCACTAGGCAGCCTAGTGGCCCACCGTGGTCCATGTCGATTGGGACTGAGATCCTCATCCATGATCCTGATCCGACTATTCAAGGGCACTTGGGAAGACTCTGAGTCTTGACTCTCCCATAGTCCATTGAATCCATGGATAGGCAAATTTTGTAGCTGCTCTTATGTTGCAAATTTTGTAGCTGCTCTTATGTTGCAAATTTACCCAGGCTTACTCAATTTCATTATTGAAGTGCTGGAAATGAAACTAATTTTTTTTGCATGGTAAAATTCCTTGTGGCCTTCTATGACTTTTAAAATGGCCTTTGAAAGGCTGTGAAGGCTTCAAATTTGAAGCCTGCTCGGCATTGATGGTACCAGAACTTCACCTTACAATCTAAAATCTCATATGCTCAAAAAAGACATCGGCCCTATATAAATTTGAGGTCAGGGGCAGCACTCTTATCTCCGTGTTCGAAGGGTGAGGGACTCCAAAGCCCATTTCTTCTGGCATCGTCTGCGTATCGAAAATTCGATCTTTCATGGCATCTCTGCAATTCAAGGTGACCAAAATGCCGGCCGTTCTCGTGGCTCCCTCGTTGCCTACTCCAAAAGAGTTGCTACACCTTTCCAATATGGATGATCAACCAACTTTGAGATTTCATGCTCCCGTTATTCAGTTCTATCGGTTCAGCCCATCAAAAAAGGGTGAAGATCCCGCCAGAGTTATCAGAGAAGGGCTGGCCAAGATTTTAGTGTTCTATTACCCTTTCGCCGGAAGAGTCCGAGAGGCGCCCGCCGGTAAGCTCGTGGTGGAGTGCACGGGAGAAGGCGTGCTCTTTGCGGAAGCCGATGCGGACGTTGTTCTGGAGGAATTTGGAGATCTTCAGCCGTCATTTCCCTTCTGGAAAGATTTTTACTACTTGTCGGGCTCACAAACTATTACCAATTCTCCTGTCCTTTTCATTCAGGTTAATTCATTCATGCTCTGAGTCGATTTTCTTTCATGAATTCAATTCGCACTTGCCTGCCTGCTTGTTATCGGACCCGGTGGTATTGTATGCTATTTCTTTTAATCAAAATTGTGTTTTCTGAACGTACTGTTTATCATGACGTTTCAGGTAACGCGTCTGAGATGTGGAGGGTTCATATTAGCCATCACCTTTAATCACACCATGACCGACGGAAACGGCATCTTTAAGTTCATGAACGCTCTCGCCGAAATGTGTATGCTATGGCTGTGGCTTTTATTTTTTTGCATATCAAGTGTGTAATATTTACCCATCTCATCCAAGTTCAATTTTTATAAATGGTATGTTTGCTCTTGTTAAATCTCTACTTAATGAATGAGTAAACCTATGTTTAATTTTGACAGATCCAGCAAGTATTAAATAAAAAACTAATCAGACATCTTAAACAAAACAAAGAATATATACATTTATTCCATTATAAATGTACTTAAAAGAGAGAATATATAAAACAAAGACATCTCTAAAAATCATTATATTATATTTAAAAATTATTATAATTAATTTAGTTTTTATGAGGTAGTTTATTTATTTTATGTTTTGGATTTTACAATAGAATTTAGTAATTTGTTTTTGGTAAAATAATATCCTCTAATACTTATAACATTCAAATTACCCAAGATACCATAATTAATATATATAATTTTAAAAAAAATAAAAAACTTTCTTAAAAAACTAATATATATAACTTTTAAATAATATTTTAAAATATTTAAAATAAATATATATAATATATATTTTTTTATATTAATATTAATTGATAGAAAATATTATTCACAAAGATTGTATTTATTTTCAATAATTTATAGAATACATTTTTTTAAATTTTAATTTAAACATTTTTTTTATAAATATAAACTATTAATTTTAAATATAGATTTTTTTTAATAAAATCGTATTTTAATATTACTTTTATTTATTTTGTTATTTATATTTAATTATTATAAAGTAAACGTGAGTGTATAAAGTTGGAGAACCTTTTAGGTGCTACTAGATCTTTAGAAAAGTGATAATTGTTATGCAATAATTTTTTATTTCCTCATCCATTTCATTAAAATAGCTATTTGTTTTTTTTTTAACATAAACTAAAAAAGGATTTTATAAAACAAGCTGTGCACAGCCATTCATTACAGCAATGGTAAAACAAAGTATTCCTGCAGATCAAAATTGCTGCACAGAAGGCTTAACCTAGGAGTTTTCCAAAAAACTACACATAGAGTTCTTCCAAAACAACTAATGTCGTGGGTAGTATATACCCTTATAAACTAATTACATAATAAAAGACAGTAGAACATTTAACCATAATTAAAGAAAACAGATTAAGGGTTGCCTCTAAAATTCCTGGGCTGAACTACAGACTCTTCCTCCATTGGGTGCTTAGCTTCAGCAGTTGTTCCATTCACCGTGCTGCCCTGGTTCATGGTGATCAGACGCTCAAGATCTTCCTGAATCCTATCAACCTTTCCCATTATCTCTCGAAGGTTACTTTCATTATCATCAATCTGAGCGTCATGGTTGTTGATCTGCAAAGAGGTGTAGCTCACCGTTTCTCCCATGCTCTTGACCTCTCGCGCAGTTTCTTTGTTGTCCATGACTTCGATTGCTATCATTTCATATAGACGCCTCAAGTTCTTTTTGATATCCATTATTCCTGTGCTTTCACCAGCCTGAGACATTCTTCCAGCTCTAGCAGAGATCTCTATTCGAGCAAATTGGTTGTGCAAGGAACGAATAGAACCAGTGAGGACACAATCTTGGTTCTCAACCGAGGGATCACTGAGAAAACGACTGAGCACTGTGAGCTCCTGTTGCAGTAAGGAGCCCCCATGCCTATCTTTATAGACCAAAGTACCCACAGCACCTTCCTGCCACCCCGTGCAATGACAACCCGAGACCGTGCTTCTTCCCAAATTACCAGAATGTGTAAGATTTGTACCAGAGCCGAGGCCTGAAGACCGGGACGCGGAGAGGAAACTGCAATGGCAATTGGAAAAGGATGCGAGAGCAAGCCTTTCCTTCATGAAGGAACGAGTAAGGGGGAGAGCTTGCCACGGGATGCCCAGCAGCCACCCTCCTTCAACACCTGTAACTACATTCAGGAGAATTCGCATAGCCTCGTGAGAACCAGAGCCGAGAACCGGAGCAGAGTGAATAAGCATATCCCTGCAAGGGGAAGGCATAGTATAATGGTCGAGGTGAAAATGAGCGTGCGCAGAGAATAAGCAATTAAACGAGGGCTGGTTGGCCATAAAGTCTGCTAGGACCGAGATATAGAGAGGACAAAAGATAAGCCACGCGGCAGAGGGAGGAATGAAGGTGGGACAACATAGTAAATGCATGGAGCCGTCGAGAAGCTGCGAAGAGTGGAGGCCAGCGGAGTGGAGTTGATGTGAAGCGAGGGGTAAAGGGGAGAAGGGAGGGATAAGGTTAAGGGGATAGGATAAGAGAAGGGGTCTTAAAGAAATGAGGAAGGAGGGATAAGGGATAAAAGTTAAGGAAGGGGGAGTGAAAGAGAGAAAAGGAGGAGGAGGAGGGGGGCCTTTAAGGCTTCTTAGAAAATAAAAGAGGGTTAAAAACATTACTGATATAATCCGCATGAAAAGAGATCAAAGAGGAGGCTTCCAATTCCACATTAAGGGATGAATTTGAGGATATGGTGGTTTCTGTTTTGACTGTAATGACCTTGCGGGAGAGTGGCGCCCATGTTAGCCAGAATGTCCGCTACAGAATTATCGTGCCAAAGGATGTGGAGTGTCTCATAGGATTTAGACATGAGAAGCTTAACTTTTTCAAACAGGAGACGACATTTGACTGCTCCAGAGGGGTATCCGTTGATCAATTTAAAGATGACATGCCTGGAGTCTCCGAATATCAAAACCTTTCGAAGCTTTTTAGTGTTTAGAAGATGAAGACCCTGAAGAAGTGCCATCCACTCAGCTTCATTATTTGTTCTATTACCTAGACCCCATGCGAAGGTTTGTTGTACATGTCCTCTGGGATCCAGAAGGATCCCCCCCGCTCCTGCCACCCCTGGCTTTCCTTTCGAGGCGCCATCAAAGAAGAAGGAAAAATAGTTTTTCTCCCTGAGCCAGGATTTAAATTCATTACTGGGTAGACGTATCTCCCACGGGAAGGACCGACAAGGTTGACCTGCGCTGCAAGTGATGCTCTTGTACTGAAGGGAGCTCCTCTCTTTAGGAAGTTTTTGCACCAAGAAGAATAAGATTCAGGAATGGAATCTTGTGAAGGGAAGTTAATGTTATTCGAGGCAAACTTTTCAACTATCATTCCTATAGTTTTAGCGGCTATACGGCCCGGGACAGCTAAATTTGTTCCTTGAAGATGGAATGATTCCTAGCTAGCCACAGTTGCCAGCAAAGGTTCTTTGGAATAGAGGCCCAGAGACGACTCAGGATTGGTTTCTTACTTAAGGAACCGGGATAATGATTAGACCAGTCTTTGAAGAGTTGAACTACAGTACCTGGGAGGTCTAGACCAAGATCTAAGGGGAGAACGATCCTCCAGACTAAGAGGGAGACTTTGCATTGAAGGAAGAGATGGCTGGTAGTCTCTTCATTTGAATTGCACAGGGCACATCGAGAGGGGCCAAGAATGCCTCTTTTCCTTAAATTTTCAGCTGTTAAGAGCTTGTTATGCAAGAGGATCCATGTGAAACTGTTAACCTTAGGGATACTATTAGGATGCCACACCTTCTTCCATAATATATCTGCCACAATCGGTTCCGAGGTTATTCTCTTGTATCCTTCTTCGACACTGTACTGCCCTGATTTCCCCCATCCAAAGCGGTCCTTAGCTGTATCTCGCATTGGGGACATGCCGTGAAGAGATGAGAGAAAAGAGACTGCTGCATTGGCCAGATGAGATGGAGGAGATAACTCCTTCCATCCTATCCATTGTCCCTTCGTGTCCCGCTGAGAAAGATCATAAAGAGTGTTAATCTCCTGCTCACTCGCCCATTTAGCTAGAGGAGCCAGTCCTGGCAGCGAGGAGCGAGGGGGCTGTCCTAAATTGTTGCTTTTCCAGACATTAATTCTTTTCCCATTCCTTGGGATCCAGTAGCAGTCTTCAATGATTATGTTAAGGGATGCTTTGCATAGCTACCAGAGAGTAGTTCCTTTACCTGTCCAAGCATTGTCCAGCATTTTTGACCTGGGCCTTCTAATGTATTTTTTCCTGATGACTTCCTTCCACCATTCCTTTCTTCCCGTAACCAATCTCCATATCATTTTAGCTCCCATGGCTTTACTCATTTGCTCCAGATCTCTAATTCCTAGGCCACCATGGCTTTTGGCTCGTTTGACCGTGTCCCACTTTACAAGATGGAACTTCTTAGTCTGAACTTTTCCTCCCTACCATAAGAATTTTCTAATTTCCTTGCAAGTGCTGTTAATGACATTCTTGGGAGCAAGGACCATTGAACTTGTATAAATGGGATAGGAGGAGAGGATGGACTGAATTAGAACCATCTTCCCTACTAAATTTATCCATTTTGAGCCCAAGGATTGAGTCTTTGCTTTAATTTTTTGTATGACCGGGTTCCACATTGAGGAGATCAAGGACTTTTTAACCACGGGGATGCCCAAATAGGTAAAATGAGTCCAATTAGAATTG
>LPNX010894823.1:28826-50265 GCA_001517045.1 Pseudotsuga menziesii
AAAATGGGAAGACCTCCGCTTGAATGGTCCCCTATACAACTGATATTAGCCAATCAGCAGAAGATTGTGCCCTTGGGAAGATTCCCTAGTGTACCAGTGGACATTGATGGAGTTAGTGCCTTAGCAGATTTTGAAGTCATTGAAATAAGTGATGATAGAAACCCCTATCCAGCATTGCTAGGAATTGAATGGGAAATAGAAAATGATGCGGTAATCAACCTGAAGAACAGACCGATGACTTTTGAAGGAAAAGGCTTGAGAGTCATAGTTCCGTTGGACCCTTCTCAAGGAGAAAGGTATATAGAGCTAGTCAACGATGAAGATCAGGATGTTTTAGATCATATTTACAACATCACAGCTAAAGAAGAAGACTATGTTAACCCCACTACTAAAGGTATAATGGATTGGCAGTGTGACAGTTCTTACATGACTGATTTAGACAAAGGCCTAGAAAATTGGCAGAATAGACTTTATGAGCTACATGGACATCGATGTGCAAGAATTACCAAGTCTATCAGATGGGTTGGCTCACAGACAAAGATATTACCTACTTTTGATGGCTTGACAGACCCAAAAGATTTTATTGCACAATTCTCAGAGCAAGTAGCAGATTCACAGAAAATGGAGACTCTAGATTCAGTATTCAGAGCCGCAGCTGCCAGATGGTGGAATGGTCATAAAAAGTATATTCATAGTTGGAGAGCTTGCCAAAAGCTTCTTCTCCTGATATTCATGGATCAACCTCAGGAGGTGCGAAGCAGATTTAATGGTAAGACTAGCCCTCAGGAACATTTGGAGTAGTGTTATGAAGCATGGAAGCATGTACCTTGTGAAGAATGGGTACATAGGTTTGTACACAGTCTGGAACCTGTAGCAAAGAACTAATATGCAGAGGTTGAGCTTCGCCATGGTACTGTAAGTTGGGATAACCTTGTTGATAGTTTTGTGCTCACATTTTCTATTAATGAGGATTTCCCTGCTTTGGACGCTGCTATTAGGGTGATCCATACTAAGGCGTTTGATGATAAAGAAATAGCCGAGCACCAACTTGATTGGAAGGAACAAGAAGCTAATGCAGTAGAATGTTATAACCTCGCCATTGATGAAGACGATGACCCGTGCAACATTAATATTCCTGAGTCCAAAGGACACTGCGAAGTACATGGACCAGCGGTCGAAGCACCTAAAGTAACTCAGCCCTTAAAAACAAGGAAAGTAAACATTGGATCAGAAGAAATGTCTAACTACGCTACCATTCGAGATTATTGGGACGAAGAAATGGTAAGCAAAGTGACTGAACTTCTCCATGAGTATCAGGACTTATTTCCGATGAAGTTCTTAGAAATGAAAGGTATCCTTGGTGATATAGGAGTGATAAAAATCCCTTTGAAACCTGATGCGAAGCCTGTGAAGCAGCACCCTTATAGGTTGAATCCTAAGTATAAAGAAAAAGTCAGGATGGAGTTAGATAAGATGCTCGCTGCAGGAATCATTGAGCCTCTCAAAGAGTCCGAATGGGTCAGCCCTATGGTGGTACAAGAAAAGAAGACCAAGGGATAAATCAGAATCTGTGTTGATCTAAGGAAGCTGAATGATGCCTGTTTACATGATCCTTTCCCTACTCCCTTTACAGATGAAGTTTTAGACAATGTCGGAGGTCAAGAAGTGTATTCTTTCACTGATGGATTTTCAGGTTACCATGAGATCAGAATTTCCCTAGAGGATCGACATAAAACAACCTTCGCTACAGAAATGGGATCTTTTCAGTATACTGTTATGCCCTTTGGATTGAAGAATGCACCTGTTATGTTTTCCAGAGTAGCCATATCTGCATTTAAGGAATTTATTCATAAGTTCTTAGAAGTTTAATTTGATGATTGGACTATCTTTGGTTTATTGAAAGATCGTATAGCCAGTTTAAGACTTATGCTGGACAAGTGTAGACAACATCAGATTTCATTGAACCTAAAGAAGTGTATTTTTTGTGCACCTTTTGGAATTCTGTTAGGTCACATTGTATGCAAGCAAGGATTGATGGTGGATCCTGCGAAGATAGCCATTGTTGTGAACTTACCACCTCTGAAGTCTGTTAAGCAACTTCACACTACGCTTGGTCATACTGGATATTACAGGAAATTCATTAAAGGATATGCTCAGATTACAGCCCCTATGGAAAAGAAATTGAAGAAAGATGTTAAGTTTGAATGGACACCTGAATGTCAGGAAATCTTGGAAATTCTAAAAGAAAATATGGTAATAGCCCCTATCTTAGTATTCCCTGACTATAATAAGGAGTTTCATGTTCATATCAATGCATCCTCCATTGCTTTAGGTGTAGTATTGGCTCAGTCAGGTGAAGGTAATATTGATCACCCTATTGCTTTTGCAAGTAGAAAATTGTCCATAGCAGAAAAGAATTATACTACGACAGAATGAGAAGGTCTAGCTATGGTTTATGCTTTGCAGAAGTTTCGACATTATTTGTTAGGATCTCATTTTAAGATGTTCACTGACCATTCTGCTTTGAAGTATTTGGTTAACAAGCCTATGTTAGGTGGAAGGATATGCAGATGGCTGATTTTGTTTCAGGAGTATGACTTTGAGCTAAGAAGACTTAACCTGGGGCTTGACCACTTGTCGAGGATCGAATCAGGAGAAGAACCCATAAGTTTAGATGAAGGTCTTCCTGATTACCAGTTGTTTTCCATCCAGATGGTTGATGACTGTTTTCAGGATATTGTTCAGTACTTATCTACAGGTTTTGCACCCTCTGAGATGACAACACAGCAGAAGAAGCAACTGGTGGTTAGAGAAGCTGACTTTACCTTGATAGCAGGACAACTATATAATATGGGACCAGATTCAATACTGCGCAGATGTTTCCTGGAACATGAAAAGCCATTGATTTTGGTTAAGGCACATTCTGGAGCAGCAGGAGGTCATTATGCAGGAAAAGCTACAGCACAGAAGATTCTGACAGCTGGATTGTGGTTGCCTACGATTCATACGGATGCAAGAGAGTATTGCCACAACTGGGATATCTGTCAAACGACAGGAAAACCATCCAGAAGGGATGAGATGCCTCTAGTTCCATAGGTAACTTTACAAGCATTTGACAAGTGGGCCATTGATTTTGTTGGACCAATCAATCCCCCTGCAAAGAAATTTGGAGCAAGATACATTATTACAGCAACTGATTACCTTACTTGTTGGGCCGAAGCTCAACCAGTCAAGGACGGTAGCGCTGCTACAGCTGCGAAGTTCATCTTTGATAATATTTTGTCAAGGTTTGGATGTCCTAGAATTCTTATGAGTGATCAAGGATCACATTTTCTGAATAATACTATTGAAGCATTGACTGAATAATTTCAAGTATATCATCAGAAGAGTACTGCCTACCATCCTCAAGCAAATGGAATTGTCTAAGCCTTTAATAAGATTCTTGAGCACGCTCTGATGAAGGTTTGCAATGTTAACAGAAATGACTGGGATCTCAGAATTCCAGCAGTATTATGGGCTTATAGAACCACTTGCAACAAGTTGACAGGCCACACACCTTTTAGGCTGGTGTATGGACAAGAAGTAGTTATGCCCATGGAGTACATTGTTCCTAGCCTTAGAATATCTTCCTTCACAGAGATGGATAATCCAGCTATGTTGAATGAAAGGCTGGAAAAGATACTAGAACTAGAAGAAGACAGATTCATTACAGGTTTCCAACAGCAAGTGCAGAAAGCTAGAGAAAAAGCATGGCATGATAGACACATTAAGAAGAAGCATTTTCAGAATGGTGATCTTGTGCTCTTGTACGACAGTAAATTCATGAAATTCCCAGGTAAGTTCAAGACACATTGAAAAGGACCATACATAGTTTAGAAAGTTACTAATGGTGGCGCAGTTCAGTTAGTTAAATTGAATGGAGAAATTTTTCCCTCCATGGTAAATGGAAGTAGATTAAAGAAGTACAGGGACAATCCTGTACCCCCTGATCAGAATTAATAGCAAGAAGACGAGTCTAAGTACCAAGAATAGTTGAAATTGGGTACTAGACTATAATGAAGTTGTTCTCAGAGAAGATTTGGCAGACTGTGGAAGTGTCGAAGGTTGTGGAGTGTCGTGGGTCGAATTTCGAAGTTCTGTTGAAGCTGGTGTCAGGATGTGTCGAAGGTCCTTATTGTGGAGAAGTTGAAGTCAGTGGTTGTGCTGAAGACGAAAGGTGTGTCAAAGCTTAAAATGCGACCGTTGGAAAAAATCAGACTTGGCCGCACCGGTACGTTAACTGCCTGTAATGATGAGATTTTGAGGAAATCTAGCGTCGTTTGGACAAGATCTACAACAAATCTGTCAGATTTGGTGTCTTTAATGCACAGTTATGACATATTTGGTAGATTGATTCTATAAGAAGACACCCAGGACTGCGAATTTTGCATTACGCATTTTCTTGAGTTAAGTACATGTCAGCTGATCGCGAAGTCCAGGAATTGTTGAGAGAATTCAGACAGAGGGATTTGCAGAACCTTATGAGCAATCCACCTGCATCTGCACCTTGTGAAGAGACTCCCCCAGTTTCGAGTCAACCAATGCAGACATGATCAACTAGGAAGAAGTTCAAGGCAGAAGTTTTCTCTAAGTGGAATGAAGAGAGGCACGTCCATCCATCAGGGAAGACACCAAAGGATCCCATGATGAATCCTCCTGGAGAATTCAAAGACTTTGGTGACGATGAGAATGTTGCACCGTAGTGTCCACCATATCTTCCACTTGTGTGACTAGGAGTTCAGCCGCCTTGGTGGACATCCAAGTTCACATTACGGCACCCCTTCACTGCTACAAGGTGTGTAGTTGGTCGAAACAATGATAGGAAAAATAGACCGGCTCAAGTACGCAGACCACGATACGAATGATAGTGGAAATTTTTTGTAGTTCGCACCAAGGAAATACTTGCACTAGGTCCATTATCCGGAGACTGATACGACGCTACTAGAAGTAAAACAGTGGGCCACTGGCTTGGAGCAAGCTGGCTTGTTGAAGATGCTGAATGTTCCCCACTTCGGTCGCAGCACGCAGGTTACCATAGTAGTCAAGCAACTATTGGCGTTGGTGCATGATGGGCACCTATGGATAGGAAGCCAATGAATTTCCATTGATGGAGAGCTCATTCATAGGATCACAGGCTTGCTAAAGGAATGGCCTGATCCTAGCATTGAGTTCGTCGGAAAGCACAAAGACACGAAGCTAGCGTAGCACATGAAGGACCGCTTCGACGTCACGAAAGGAAAGAGAGGGTATCAAACCTCGACAATTCGACATCAAAACATCCGCTTCGCCGCAGAGATGCTAGCATGCAAACTAATGTGGAAGTGCAGACCAAATGAAGTACCTGCCCCAATTGTCAGTATTGCTGCAAACTGTGCCGAAGGCTACAGTTACAAATGGGCAGAGTACATTGCTAGAGAATTCCTAGAAGATGTCCGCGATGCACAGAAGAAAGGTAGACCCTTTCATTACTCATGGTTGTTAGTGCTTATTGCACAGGTAGGATCGAGAGAGCCTACCGAGGCACAGTTTGTTGATGTGCCTCCGGAGATTCCTAGCGCAGTGTTGGAGTAGGGTCCCGCAGCTACAGGAGAAGCTGTAATTTTGGTGGATAGACAATTTTGGCGAAGATATAAGAGATAAGGTAAAGATACGACGCCATAGCATGTTTCTAGATATAGATCAGAGCCGAAAACTGTGAATATCGGGGCAGAGAATTCAAAGAAGATGATAGTACCTAAGCGGCCAAGAAGAGAGAGCTCACCCACTGCATTCAAGGCAGCGACGAAGACAGGAGGGATTAGCTACCCTCATAAAGGAAAAAGGGGCAATGAGGCTGAGGTATTGAATATGAAGGATAGAAAATGAAGTGGTGCCCAGTACCCACGATCAGTGCCAGGAAGCGTGGAAGACTGCAGAGAGCTGTGGTGTGACAGAAAGCGGCAGTTCGAGTACAGATAGACTGACTGTCACAATTAGGGTTTTTGGGTTACTGCTGGGACAAGCCCATAGTGTTGTAATGGCGAGACCTTCGGGCCGCCTATAAAGGGATGTATTTTGTATTGTAAAAGGTTAGCTAGTTAGTCAGTTAGCTCATTAGCTTTTGAGCTAGTCGGATAACCTGTAGCTATTCAGACAGTTAGCCCGTCTGAGAGCCCAGTAGTCTGTTAGCTCATAGTATTTTGTATTGTAATAGAGTCGAGCTCTGGTTCTGCTATTCAGTCCATAGTTACCTTACTGTAACAAATAGCCGATTCTAGGAGTATGTATGTAAAAATCCACAGGGATTGATAGAGAGAGAGAGAGAGAGAGAGAGAGAGAGAGAGTATTGTAAGAAGGAAATATAGTGAAAGAGAAGAGATCTAGGAGAGAAAGGCTCCCGGCAGAGAGTACGGAGTTATCCAGAAGATATCTAGCTGCACAATAGGTTGTAGCAGAACTGTGTACTCTCTCAAGACATAATAAACACAGTTCTGTGGACGTAGCTTCTACCCTGGAAGTGAACCACGTAAAACCAGTGTTCTATGTGATTATTTCATGTGATTGTGCTTTACTTAGTTGATATCTATTATCTATTACATGAATGTTGTATCTCAGTTAGTAAATGTCTGTATGTCCTCATTCAGTTACAGCATTATTGAAGGTTAAAGGTGGATTTACATGTATCAAGCGACTGCATATGAGTTTATCAGTGCTAGTTTCACACAGTACTAAGTCATTCTATTAAAGTGTTTCCAGTATACTTATTCGGCCAGTTAAAGTATAGTTGAGTTAGAGTGTGTTGAACTGTGGAAGTTAAAGTCAGAGAGTTTACTATCTTGTTGAAATATTAGCCAAGTCATTTCACCCAGTGAGATAGCCTTTGGACCATGAGGGTTGCAGTGGGCCGTACTATAGAATATATTGCGTTGACAAAAGGTGATATCGCACCGTCAGAGGAACTATGGTGTGAGATATCACAGCTTGCGGGTTAAGCGGAATGGAGAGATGTGCATCGTCCGATTCGCTGCGATGCGATAGGAGTCCTTCCCCTGTCAGAACCTGCGAGTAAGAGAGAACCGCGCGTTGCAGAGAGATCTCACTGGCTAAGAGAAACCGCGAGACCCCAGGATGCTATAGAACCTAGTTGAAGACATCTGAGTCTTTAGCCAACCCATAAGATCACTTCGGGTGAGACTTCAAGTCGTTTTTCGGTCTGTCGCTGAAAGGGCCAGTGAGCTAGGGGTATTGTTGGTATATGTATATTAGTAAACCTGGGTCTGCCTAGATAAGCCAACAAATGGTTTCGTTGCCAGCTTTGAACACATTACAAAGCTAATGCTTTGTTGGCATCCTACTAAAGAAGAACTCAACCAGTGGGTTGATTCTACAGAAAGAGAATTTGATGTGACAGAAAACAAGAGTCCTACGTTGAGTACAGAGGACTGGTTGCAAAAACATATCTAGACAGACCTGCATACGATATTTTTTGTGACTTATGTAAATGAGCTGTGCGACCGGTTATCAAAGCTAACTGATCAGAATATATTCAGAAAGAAAAGAAATATCGTGTGGACACCGGGGCTGATTCACATCGTGAAGAGCATAGACAATCCCATTACACTAGCAGTCGACTTCTGGCTTGCGAGTGTACTAGAAGGACTTATTACAGAATTTGCAGTTGAACAGACAAAAAGCTTCAGCGAGGCTGAGTGTTACTTCTTCAAAGGATATTGCGGTAAGTACCTAAAATATTTAAACTTGTCCATTAAGATGTTATTATATGAAAAAGGAGTAATGGATATAGTTTCAGACCAGTAAGCTAAGAAAGTGTGATGTCACAAGAGTTTGAGAGTGATTTTGATGATATTGGATGTACACGTAGTGGCAAGAAATATAAAGTAGATTTCAGCTCTTCCATATTTGAAAACAGTTCAAATAATACTAGACAACAAAGTCATAGTAATATAGAAAGAATAGAAGGGGGTATCCCTTACCACCCTTATACCCCACAGAAAACAACCGGGACCCAGAACAATCCTATAGGAACTCCATCTAGTAGTTCACCTGCAGCACATACTACCACTACATCACCTACATCTACACCGCCAAGTGGTAGTAACATAGCAAATCAGCATCCATCACGTAGAAATAGAATGGGGGATGACATGAAGTTACCTACCTTTAAGGGTACAGGGGCAGAAGACCCAGAGCAGCACTGGTTTCTATGTGAAGCCATGTGGACCATTAAGGGAATTCACAATGATAATATTAAACTTGTACAGTTGGTCACCACACTTAGGGAACGAGCCTTAACATGGTATATGAAGTATACCTCAGCGATACCCAGAACACTTATACAGGTCCGAACTGCCATGGTTAAAGAATTTAAGAAGCCCAAGTCCGAATCGCAGTGTATCACAAAGCTCAAAGACATTAAACAATTACCTACAGAGTCAGTATGGGACTTTGATCAGAAATTCAAAGCTCTCATAGACCAAGTTAGCTTTGAGTTTACACCGGAGCAGCATAAGGAATGGTTCATCAAAGCACTGCTCCCGCACATTAGACATCCACTGATGCAGCAGAGACTCCGTACGCAGGATGAAGCGTTGGAGATGGAAATGAAACTGGAGGCATCACCTCTAGCTGAGACCAGTATAGGTATGACAAACCTACAAAACTAGTTAGCAAATCTCATGTTACAAATGCATGAGATTAGAAAAGGAAAAGAGATTCCACAAGACATATGGTGTATCAAGTGTAAAGCACAAGGCCATACTAAAGATAATTGTCCAATATTTGTTGAATACTTAGCAAGTGGGGATCCTAACCCCTTAGTACAAACTCAAGGGCCATGGTGTGAACTATGTAGAACAAGAGGACATCCACCTCAGCAATGCCCTTTACTTCAGAAGTATGTACAGACACCTAAGAACTTATATTGCACCTTTTGTAAGTTAGTAGGACACGAAGACCATACCTGCAGAGCCTACAATCTCATGTTCGATAGAAAAAATGACTTGTACAGAGTCCAATCAGAGACACCGGGTCCAGCAGCAGGACCACAGCATGAATTGGCTCCTATAGGCCGTGGAGCAGGATTCATAGGATGAGGCCGTGGAGGAGGTTTTGGCCGTGGTGAAGGATTTGGCCATGGTTGTGGACCGATTACTTGTTACAACTGTGGAGTTGTAGGACGTTATGCTAGGGACTATCAGAGACCTACTACGACATGTAATTATTGCAAATCTTACGATCACGCTATAGAAGAATGTCCTACCTTGATAGCCAAGATCAAGGAACCTAAGCCAGCAGTACACCAGAACATTGAGCTTATTGCTGCTGAACAGAAAGAGCCAGAACCAAGATTCAACATTGTGACTCGTAGCGGTGCTTCCACTAGTGGGACATCACAGGATACTGAAAAGAACACAGGACCAGAGTGGGTGCACAAAGCTACTAATAAACCAACACCACTCGACCTACAGAATAATAAAGAAACATTTCAGGAAGCTAAAACTTTCTTTAATGAACCTATACAATCAGGACCCCAGGTACATCCGTCTAGGGGCGTACCACAACAAACACCTTGTGGCCTTAGTCCTGTGGAGACATCGCAGGCTACCACATCAGGAAGATGCGATGAGGATGAGTTGACAGGAAGCATACAATCCTTCCTGCGGAGTTGCTTGAAAGTCGTAAGAAATGAGAAAGCTATCAGAGAGATTCAGTGCATCATAGATTAGTATCTGCCATCTTCTTCCATGAGCAGACATGGGAATAGATGGGTAGCCCCAAGTTAACCAGATCTCCTATCCATCTGTGACTAGCCAATCAACAGAGGGTATCACCACTGGATCGATTACCACAAGTACCAGTTGACATTGACGGAGTTCGCAGTTTTGTAGAATTTGAAGTTATAGAAATCATTGGCGATAGTAGACCGTATCTAGCTCTACTAGGTATTGATTGGGCAATCGATTTAAAGAAAAGACAAATGACCTTTAAGAATACACAGATCCAGGTCATCGCACCGTTGGATCCTTTTCAGGGTCCTAGATATATTGAACCTATCCAAGCAGAGGATGAGGCACGTAATATGGAGAGCCTCTATCAGATGACCACCAATCAGAGCGACTACATCAACCCAACCGCGGAAGGAAACATCAGTTGGTGATGCGACAGCTCATGCGCATCGGATTCGAATGTTGGTCTAGAGAACTGGCAGAACAGACTTTATGAAGTCTCAGCTCGTAGATGTGCATATCTGACTAAGTCACTATGATGGATTGGAGTAGAGCTTAAGGATATTCCGTTGTTTGATGGCTTAGCGGATGTCAATGACTTTTTGTACCAGTTTGAACAAGAAATTCCTCAAGGGCAGAGGATTTCAGCGATTGACCTTGCAGTAAGAGCCACACCTGCAAGATGGTGGCATGCACACAAGCAACATATCGCGTCATGGGATGACTTCAAGAGATTGACGGAGATCAGGTTTTCTAATGACAAAGAGTGTCTACAGAAGAAACATACAGGAGAAAGTGACCCCAGGTCACACATTCAAAGCTATGAACAGAATTGGTTGGACATTCCTGAGGATGAATGGGTTCATCGATTCATTCACACTTTAGATCAAATTCCAAAGAATTGGTACACTGAGACAGAGTTGTGCAGAGGAACAACTACATGGAAACTTATGATAGACAGCTTTGAACTCACTTTCGCTTTTGAATCTGAGTACCCAAGCATTAATCAGGCTTTAGACGTTATAAAGATTAAGATCTTTGAGAACTATACCCTATCAGTATCAGCTCAACCTGATTGGGCTGTTCAATTGGACCAGGCGCTAGAGTGCTATAACTTTGCATCAGAACCAGAGGAGGAGGATGAGGATCCTCGCAACATCAACATCCCAGAGTCAGAAGGTACTCGCAATGTTGATGGACCAACGCTAGAGACTCCAGCTATCACCGAGACTATCAAGATTAAGAATATCAACATTGGCACAGACACAGAACCAAAGTTTGCATCCATTGGAGACTATTGGAATGATGAAACGGTAGGACACATTGCATATTTGTTACATGACTATCAGGACTTATTCCCCACTAAGTTCACAGAAATGAATGGAATAGTTGGAGACTTGGGAGTAATGAGGATACCATTGAAAGAGGATGCTAGACTAGTTAAGCAGCGTCCATACAGATTAAATCCTCGGCAGAAAGAAAAAGTTAAGGATGAGATCGATAAGATGCTAGCAGTAGGCATCATTGAGCCAGTGGAAGAAAGCGAATGGGTTAGTCCCATGGTCGTGCAAGAGAAGAAAACCAAAGGAGAAATCAGAATTTGTGTCAATTTGCGCAAGCTCAACGATGCATCACTTCATGACCCATTTTTGACACCTTTTACCGATGAAGTTCTAGACAATGTGGGAGGACAGGAGGTCTACTCCTTCACCGATGGATTTTCAGGCTATCACTAGATCATAATCCATCCAAAAGATCGATCTAAGACCACTTTTGCGATAGAATGGGGCTCATTCCAGTATACTGTAATGCCCTTTGGTCTTAAGAATGCACCAGCTATCTTTTCTAGAGTAGTAGTTGCTGTATTTAAATAATACATCCATAAATTCTTAGAAGTATATTTTGACGATTGGACTGTATTTGGATTAATCGACAAACATATAGGATATTTAAGACTGATGTTAGAGAAATGTAGGCAATACCAGATTTCTCTAAACTTAAAGAAATGCATATTCTGCGCGCCATTTGGTATTTTGTTGGGTCACATTGTCTGTAGACAAGGCTTGATGGTAGATCCTGCAAAGATTGCCATCATCGTAAATCTTCCAGCACCCAACTCAGTCAAGCAGTCGAGGACAGTGCTCGGTCATACCGGGTACTATAGAAAATTTATCAAAGGTTATGCAAAGATCACAGCACCTATGGAAAAGCTGTTAAAGAAAGATGTAAAATTCCTATGGAATGAGGAATGCCAGAAAAGTCTAGACACCCTTAAAGAGAAGATGGTTACAGCACCCATCTTAGTATTTCCAGAATGGACCAAGCCATTTCATGTACATGTGGATGGATCTGGCATCACACTGGGGATCGTCTTAACCCAGCCAGGAGAAGGAGGTATTGATCACCCTATCACATACTCAAGCAGAAAACTATCCACCGCAGAAAAGAACTACACCACTATGGAAAGAGAAGGATTAGCCATGGTGTATGCTCTACAAAAGTTTAGGCACTACCTGTTGGGTGCCTCATTCAATATGTTCACTGACCACTCCGCTTTGAAGTACATGGTCAATAAGCCAGTATTAGGGAGATGAATCTGTAGATGGTTACTCATGTTTCAGGAGTATGATTTTGAAATTATTGTCAAACCAGGGAGATTAAATGCCAGACCCGATCATCTGTCGCGGATAGACTCCGGAGAAGAGCCAAGTAACATAGAGGACAACTTCCCTGATGCGCAATTGTTTTCTATTCATATTGCACACAAGTACTATGCTGATATTATTCGCTTTCTCACTACAGGTTGGGTACCTGTTGAGTTTACCAAGCAGCAAAAGAAATAGCTAGCTGTCAAAGTAGCATACTTCACTTTGATTGCAGGACAATTATATAAGTTAGGGCTAGAAGAAGTCCTGTGCAGATGCGTCATTCCGCATGAGAAAGAGGCCATTATCAGAGAAGCACATTCCGGTACCGCAGGAGGTCATTTCGCAGGAAAGCTGACTGCGCAGAAAATCCTGACCGTAGGATTATGGTGGCCTACTTTGCATAAGGATACTCAGGAATTTCGCAGATGCTGCGATATCTGCCAGAGGGTAGGAAAACCTTCACGGAGAGATGAAATGCCGCTGCGACCACAGATTACACTGCGTGCATTTGACAAGTGGGCTATAGATTTTGTGGGTCCTATCAACCCACCAGGAAAATGAACTGGCGCGAGATACATCATCACTGGAACATAATACCTCACCAGATGGGCGGAGGCTAAAGAAGTAAGGAGTTGTGATGCTACTACAGTTGCACAGTTCCTCTTCGAGAACATCATCAGTAGATTTGGATGTCTAATAATTTTGATGAGCAATCAAGGCACCCATTTCTTGAACCACACTATTGAGGCCTTGACAGAGGAATTCTAGATACAGCACCATAAGAGCACTCCCTACCACCCACAAGCTAATGGTACGGTGGAGGCCTTTAACAAGATTATAGAAAACACTCTTACTAAGATCTGCAACAGCCAAAGAAACGATTGGGACCTCAGGGTTAGTGTTGTATTATGGGCTTATAGGACTACATGCAAGAAACTCACAGGACGTACACCTTTCAACTTAGTGTATGGACAAGAGGCTGTTATACCTATGGAATATATTATGCCCAGTCTAAGAATTGCTCAGATCACCGGGATGACAGACACAGATACGACGAATGAAAGGCTAGCACAGCTGCTTGCCTTAGAGGAAGACATGTTCATCGCAGGATTCCATTAGAAAGTGCAGAAGGCATGAGAGAAAGCTTGGCATGACAGGCATGTAAAGAACAAGATTTTACGGATAGGAGACCTAGTCCTCCTCTACGATAGTAAGTCGGTGAAGTTTCCAGGAAAATTCAAGACGCATTGTTTGGGGCCATACCAGATTCAGCAAGTTACAGATGGAGGTGCCGTTCAGCTCAGCAAACTGAACGGGGAGCTTCTTCCCACTTTCATTAATGGCAGTAGGCTTAAGCTTTACAGTGCTAGCCACTCCATATCCCATCCTTAACTCAGACAAATATGAGAGTGCAGATGTCCAGTGTAGTTGAAAGGAGGCATCGCACTGGTAGTTAGTCTACACCGGCAGGTAAAAAGCATTCACATGAGGAGAGTTTTTCTATTAAAAAAAAAAAAAAACTGTTAAGTTTGTTTTGCACAGGTGATGCGGCGTGACATTGCGGTAAGGCGATGATTCCCCGTGTCACGTAGACACTTTTGAAAAAACAAAGAGGGCCATTCAATTCTCCTTCTGAGAGGCAGTTAATGAAGAAATGACCGGTATACCTTACCGTAGATTTGGCAACAGCATCATAAATTTTCCAGATCTAGTAAATCTTCGACGAGACCGACGCTTGGACACAGGTTTCGAGGGAAATATGATCGGATTTCAGCATTTAATAAGGATCAGGATGACGGGTGTGGTCTCGTCCATACAATTAATACCATCGACGGGTTCATCCTAGATGACCGTTGCGTCCGATATTATAGCCTTCAGCATAAAAGCAGAGATCATTCATTCAGGACGGTTACTTTTGCAAGATCCAAGAGCTATAGAGTAAGTTGTTAAGTTTTCCCTATGCAGAGCTAATTTCATTATAGAGTGTTGTGATTTTCCTATTTCGCAGCCATTGCCAATCCAGAGTATTGCACCGAGTGGGTTCTATCCGAGGAGGAACCTTTAGAAGACATTTTGAGATGATTTGAGCATGGAGGCCTTGTGTCCGCTATGACGACACCACCCAAGGGTATGAAACCAAGTTCATCACAGGTCAGACAGCCACCAAGGATAAGGATTCAAGCGCAGTATGTAGAAGATGTCATCAAAGTCTTAGCTGCAGAGAAGCAGAAAGACGATCCAATCACTGAATATAAGAAAATAGAGCAGAAGAATGATGAGAAGAAATCTCCAGCCAGGAAGAAAGTAAAAATGAGAAAAAGAAGGAAACGGCAGAAGGGAGATGACCTATCTCATCAGCTAAGATAAGAACAAGAGGTTCCAAAGGTCAAGAATGAAAATATGCAGAACCCAAGCAGCATGAATACCTGGAGCGAGTTGCTGAGAAGAAAAGTGAAAGGGAAAACAAACCGAACAAGCAGAACTTCAAGATGCAGACAAAGGCTTGTTCTCGGAAAAAAATTCCTGGCTTGTATACCTTTCACATAGGAAGGTTCCAGACTGAATTAAATGTTTGAGAAGGCTGGAAGATACAGATTTTCCTTGTGATAAAAGTTCTAACCCAGATAAAGAGGAAAGGATATCTGTGGAAGGCTTCTCAAAAGCTTAAAGATCCTTAAGGGAGCTGCTCACCTACGAAAAGATAAGAGAGACCTACAAATTAGAGTTACAGAAGATTTAAGTATTAGTCAAGCTATGCTTGAATCGGCACAAGAGTGTGTCGAAACTATGGAGAAAGAAGTCGCAGGACTTCAGCAGAAACTTACAAAGACTTCGCAGGAAGCCAAGGAGAAAGTACAGCAGGAGAAGCCCGCTGTTAGTGGCTCGAGGACGAGCCACAAGTAAGTGTTAGGAAATTGTTGGAGTAGGTTCCTGCAGCTACAGGAGAAGCTGCCATTTTGGCGGATAGACAGTTTTGGTGAAGATATAAGAGATAAGGTAAAGTTACGACACCGTAGCATGTTTCTAGCTGCAGATCAGAGCCGAAAACTATGACTATCAGGGCAGAGAAGTCAAAGAATACGACAGTACCTGAGCGACCAAGAAGAGAGAGCTCACCCACTCCATTCAAGGCAGTGACGAAGATAGGAGGGCTCAGCTACCCTCATAAAGGAAAAAGGGGCAACGAGGCCGAGGTATTGAAGATGAAGGACAGAAAAGGAAGCGGCGCCCAGTACCCATGATCAACGCCGGGAAGCGTGGAAGACTGCAGAGAGCTGTGGTGTGACGAAAAGCGACAGTTCGAGTACAGATAGACCGACTGTCACAGTTAGGGTTTTTGGGTTACTGTTGGGACAGGCCCACAGTGTTGTAATGGCAAGAACTTCGGGCCGCCTATAAAGGGATGTATTTTGTATTATAAAAGGTTAGCTAGTTAGTTAGTTAGCTCATTAGCTATTGAGCTAGTAGGATAACCTGTAGGTATTCAGACAGTTAGCCCATTTGAGAGCCCAGTAGTCTGTTAGCTCATAGTATTTTGTATTGTAATAGAGTCAAGCTCTGGTTCTGATATTCAGTCCATAGTTACCTTACTGTAACCAGCAGCCGATTCCAGGAGTATGTATGTAACAATCCACAGGGATTGACAGAGAGAGAGAGAGAGAGAGAGAGAGAGAGAGAATATTGTAAGAAGGCAATATAGAGAAAGAGAAGAGATCTAGGAGAGAAGGGCTCCCGACAGAGAGTGCGGAGTTACCCAGAAGATCTCTAGCTGCACAATAGGTTGCAGCAGAACTGTGTACTCTCTCAAGACATAATAAACACAGTTCTGTGGATGTACATTCTACCCTAGAAGTGAACCATGTAAAACCAGTGTGTTATGTGATTATTTCATGTGATTGTGCTTTACTTAGTTGATATCTATTGTCTGTTACATGAATGTTGTATCTCAGTTAGTAAATGTTTGTATGTCCTCATTCAGTTACAGCATTATTGAAGGTTAAAGGTGGATTTACATGTATCAAGCGACTGCATATGAGTTTATCAGCGCTAGTTTCACACACTACTAAGTCATTCTGTTAAAGTGTTTCTAGTATACTTATTCGGCCAGTTAAAGTATAGTTGAGGTAGAGTGTGTTGAACTGTGGAAGTTCAAGTCAAAGAGTTTACTATCTTGTTGAAAGATTAGCCAAGTCATTTCACCCAGTGAGATAGCCTTTGGAACATGAGGGTCACAGTGGGCCATACTATAGAAGATATTGTGTTGACAGTAGGCGATATCGCACCGTCAGAGGAGCTACAGTGTGAGATATCACAGCTCATGGGTTAAGAGGAACGGAGAGATGCGCATCGTTCGAGTCGCTGTGATGTGATAGGAGTCCTTCCCATGTCAAAACCCATGAGTAAGAGAGAACCGTGCATAGCAGAGAGATCTCGTTGGCTAAGAGAAACCGCGAGAACCCAGGATGCTACAGAACCTGGTTGGAGACACCTGAGTCTTCAGCCAACCCATAAGATCACTTTGGGTGAGACTTCAGGCTGTTTTGTGGTCTGTCGCCGAAAGGGCCAGTGAGCTAGGGGTATTGTTGGTATATGTATATTACTAAACCTAGGTCTGCCCAGATAAGCCAACACGCAGCAAGATATGCATCCCTATGGGTGTTGTAGGATAAATCCTTACAGTAGATGACGAACTACGTGTTTTCATTTTATTCTATGAGTATTTCATATGATATCTTGAAGACACCGCGGCTCAGTAATGAGATATTTTCTCAGTATGCGGGAGTGTCCAATTTCAGGGATGACATGCATCATGTCTTCATCTAGACCCGCGCAGATAACAAGCATAAATGGTCAAAGTTTCCATACATGGTGACCTAGGAATACATCGTCGTCGTAGTCCAGCAGTGGCCAAATGAATGGATGAAGGATGCAGGAAGAAGGCCCAACATACCAATCCCCCCAGTAACAGATGTGGGTGCAGGTCCTATTCAGGTGCCACAGAATGACCCACTCGATGAAAGCAACGAAAAAGATGAGTCACAACAGAGTGAAAGTGACCAGGGTGGAGATGATGGAGCTGATGGAGAAGAAGAAGAATCGGTCAAAACCATTTCAGACCCCAATCACCCAGATAAGCGCAAGTCTCCCAAAGCAGAGGAAGTGACGAAGCCTTTGCCGAGAAAGAAAGCTAAGGCGTCGAAGGGAAAGAATATTTTTGAAGAGCCCGCTATGATGATTGAAGAGCTTGAACGGGCTCTGACAAAGTCTACAAAATTATTAACCATCAAATGGTTAGAGTTTGTAGCTATGCACCTTGATGTGCTCACCGGTGTAGCGCAGCGAATAGAAGAACTGAAGGCATTAGCAGAAAGATAAACAACTGGTGCTACAGCAAGCAGTGCCCCAACAAGCGCGCAACTGGATATGAGGCAATGGCCAGCCATAAACAACAAAGGATAGGTCCCTAGTGCAGCCCTCATAATAACTGACGCAGCATCTCAATCGCAGATGAGTATGACTATTGAGATAGACTACGCCAAGTTGTCTATGCAGGAGTTGCATCTTTGTCAATTGGAAATTATGAACGAGATTCGAGAATGAGACAGCTACTCACACAGGCAGTTGGAAAATACCACGAAGCAAAGTGAGAGCCTCAAAGCGCAATTGGAAGAAGCTTAACAGAAGAAGAGGGAAGAAGAAAGAAAGCAGGCTTCACTAGCGCGAGTATTGGATGAGGCGTGTCGAAGTCTCCCTGACTTCGACATGCAGGTTGAAGAAGAACCAGAGCAGAGACTCGCCAAGCTGAAATACTATGCACAACAGTCTCGAAACCTGATAGAGAAGATGAAAGCAGAGCATGAGGCTAATATTGCAGAGCTTCAACTTCGCATCATTCCGGAGAGTCCACCAGAGGTCAGGGAATAGCGTCGCAGGGATATTCATGCCTCAGCAACGAAGATCTCAGATCTTGTGAGCAGTGCATCAAAGCTGCTAGATGAAAGCGTCGAGGCCTGGGTGAACTTGTAGGTCCACCCAAAAGTGGAAAAGCTACAAGAAACTATCAAGCAGCGAAGGACAGAGCTGGATGCTGTCAAAGCAGAAATCAAGACATTACCTCCTATGCAGAAGATGCTTAAGGTGAAGCATAGCAATGAGCTCCAGCAAGAAATTGAGTCTTACAAAAGAAAAGAGACACTGTTGGTGAACTCTGTGCAGACTCTTATTAACGAGGCCTTGGAGTTGAGCACTGCTGTGGACAACTAGCTCAAAGTATTAAAGGAGTATGATGCGTTCGCATAGGAAAGGACAACGAAGCATATTCAACAAAATTGCAGGAGATAGTAGAGAAGGAGCAATTAGTCGAAGATATCATGCGCAGCCTCAACAAGCAGTTCACTATATTCACCAACAAGATTCTCCCACCAGAAAAGCAGCAGAGTGTCCCGAGATGGGACAGTGGTGAGTCTTAGGGGCCTGTTGGGGCGTGGACCTTGAAGGTCCTTAATTTTGGCAACTCCACAGCTTTGGTGCAAAGCTTGTAAGTGGAGTTGCAGTCCAAAATAGTCTTATGGGTTTCAGGGTTGGGTCAAAGCCCCTCTTTTTGCAATTAACCCATGGTTTAAACTCATGGTTTTTAATCCCATGGTTTAAACACATGGTATTGTAATAGTGCACTTGTATAAATAGGCACTTATGTAAAGGAGAAAGGAGTTTTTTCAAAGGTTTTTGTATGATGATAATTTGATGCAAAGAAGCTAAGGCCTATTTTTGGTTTAAGGTTAAGTCCCAGCTGTGTGCATGGATGACCTCTGCAGCTGAGTGCACAGAGGGTTTTGTTAAGGTTAAGTCCCAGATGTGTGCGTGGATGACCTTTGTAGATGAGTGCACAGAGGGTTTTGTAAGAAAGGTTCTGCAGCTAAGTGCGTAGATCAGAGAAAGGTTCTGCAACTAAGTGCACAGTTTTAGGTTGTTGAGAAGATCTCCATCTAAGTGCGCAGATCAGAACTGTGTTGTTTGTAAAGAGTTGAATATAAACACAGTTCCGTGGACGTAGCCCCTACACTGGGGGTGAACCATGTATATTTTGTGTTGTGGTTGTTCTTGTTTGTTTTGTTCCTGTTATGTTTTTATGCATTTGATAAGTAGGTGAATGATAAGTAAGATATATTGTTAAGTACTAAATTCGCTGTGAATTCCCAATTAAGGGTTAAGTAAGTAACTGTCTGTTTATCTAAACTGCGAAGCTATTTAAGTGAATGTCGAAGCTCTGTATTGTATAAATATTATTTGTTAAGGCTAAAGGTACAGTAATATCCCTCTTTTTTCTGCAGAAACTTGATTCTGTGGCACCCCATAGCTGTTTCAGGTGAGACTGCAACCTGTTCACAGGTTGTTGCCAAAAGGGCCAACACTATGGGTCTTTTTGTTGGTGAAAATAAAAGTATAAGAACCCGGGTTTGCCCTAAGTGCCAACAAATATTTCCCAAAATCATTGTGGAAGAGGAACACACCACCCAACCTTAGGAAAGCTTGCAATCAATAATATCTCAATGTAGATTACATCCCTAATTAATGCTATGACATCACAAGGACACGGGTTCAATCTCACACTCCAAGCCATATTCGATTTAGTCTCCCTAGTCTAAAAATGTCAGTATCCACAAGGTTGTACCCTCCTTGTGGTCTCTCGACCTCTCTCCCCCCCTTTAGATTTTGTTCTAGTGAATAATAACCCCCTCCATGAGGGATCCACCACAAAGGCTTATGAACCCCCTCACATGTGGAAATCATATCTCCTTCGATTTAATTTTCCTTGCATAGTAAACTTTGTGTTTTATCTCACTTTAACTTAACAATTACAAAATATTCACAATTTGACATGCCTTTCAATAACATGAATGATAAAACCTTCTTTCCTTATTATAATCCAAACTAATTCACTAGTGGGGAGTTGGATTGAGCTCCACACTATGGCTATTTGTTACATATTTACATCAAATACAACAACATGTACAAGTCGAGGAAAAATTGGAGGAACAAATATGAACTATGTAAATTTCATAATAGTGTAGATTTAAATTCAAGTGAATAAATTGGCCATAATGTTAAAGCACATGCACATGTTAGCCATGAATCTATCCTCGAGAATTAGCTCAAGTTGTCATGAGAAAAACATGAGATATTAATTCCTGAAAGTTGGGAAGGTCATGAGTTCAAATCTCTTGATTCCCTTATGACTAGGTTCTGTCATCAGGGTTGTCGGTTAACTAGGGGTAATTAATGGTACCTATGGATCAATTATGGGTAAGTACAGGCCATTTAAGCCCAAGGCTTAGCTAAACTAGTGGTTTTCCATTATGTTGGGCATTTAGTTAGGTTCATGGTGGCATGTTCCCATTTAAAATCCTTATGTATGAGGAAAACTAGTCTACATTGATGGATTTTCTGCGGATGCTTGAAGCATCATGTAAGGATGGAATATTTAAACCTAACATATGAGGAAGGGTATCACAAAAATTTAAATGGACATCATTACCTTATTGTAGGCCAATAATTCCATATTCAAAGGCTCATTTTATGGCATGGGTCCCACACATAGTCCATGAGTCCGAAAGGAAAAATACTATGGCTTCAAACTATATATTTTGACATTGGACTATGTCTAAAGTTGTTATAACCATCCTTAATGTACTACACTCAAAATGGCCATCATATCTTGATCACATGACATGGATTCCCTTTACAGGACATTTTGTGGTGTCAAAAGGATTCCCTTTACAGGACCTTTTGTGGTGTATAATCCTCTCCCCCCAAAAAAGTCCCGAGAATTGGAGTTTTTTTTTTGGGGGGGGGAGTTGAAAACCGGCCCCAAAAGTCTAATTCTCAGGAATTTTGAGGGGGGGCTTTAGGAACCTCCCCCAAATACCTAATGTTTTTTTTTGGCGGGGTGGGGGTTTAGCAAATTCGCCGCCAAAAGGGTATTTTGTCCAAGGTGAAAATATAATACTGCTCCAGGACAAAGATTTT
>LPNX010894823.1:65158-81032 GCA_001517045.1 Pseudotsuga menziesii
GAGACTGTGGGAAATATCATTGACTTATTACATGAATTTTAGGATCTATTGCCCACAAAATTCTCTAAAATTAAAGGCATAGTTGGAGACCCTAGTGAAATGAAGATACGTCTGAGGCCTGATGCAAAATCGGTCAAACAGAGGCCATAGAGATAAACCCGCACTACAAAGAGAAAGTTAAATCCAAAGTTAATCGTATGTGAGAGGTAGGAGTAATAGAACCAATTGAAGAATGAATTAGCACGATCATAGTACAAGATAAGAAAAGATCAGGAGAAGTCAAGATATGTGTTGATCTCATGAAATTAAATGATGCTTGCTTGCATGATCCATTTCCAACTCTATTTACAGATGAAGTATTAGAGAATGTTGGAGGAAAAGAAATGTATTCATTTATAGATGGATTCTCGAGACACCATCAGGTCAGAATTGCAAAATAATATCACTACAAGACTACCTTTACAAAAAAGTGGGGATGCTACCAGTATACGATAATGCCCTTTTGACTAAAAAATGCGCCTGCAATCTTTTCTGGAATTGTCGTTGCTACGTTTAAAAAGTTTATACATAAATTTCTTGAAGTCTACTTTGATGAATGGACACAATTTGGACTTATAAAATATCACATAGAAAATCTTATACTGATGTTAGAATCATGCCGTTAGTACCAAATTTCCCTCAATTTGAGAAAATGTATTTTTAGTGCGCCTTTTGGGGCCCTGTTAGGCCATGTGGTATGTCATGATGGGATTTTGGTTGATCCAACTAAAATTGCCATCATCCTAGACTTACCACCACCTACCACAGTTAAATAGTTAAGAGAAACATTAGGACATACAGGATATTACAGAAAGTTCATCAAAGAATATGCGCAAGTTACTACCCCGATGTAGAAATTGTTGAAAAAAGACATCAAGTTTCAGTGGATAGATGAATTCCAGGACAATATGGATAAGCTGGGAAAAAATGGCCTCTACATCGATACTCGTATTTCCATATTGGAAAAAATAATTCCATGTTCATGTTGATGCATCCTATGTTGTGCTTGGACTGGTACTAACACAATTAGGAGAAGGAGAGATCGATCACCCCATTTATTTTACTAGCATGAAGTTATCAACTGCATAAAAGAATTACACCATAACAGAGAGAGAACGACTTGCAATGGTCTATGCATTGCAAAAATTCAGACATTACTTACTCAGGGGACATTTTAAAATGTACACTGACCATTCTACATTGAATAAGACAGTGTTGGGGGGAATATCTGTCGATGGCTTCTCATCTTTCAAGAATTTGACTTTGAGATAATTGTTAAACCAAGTCGATTAAACTTGGGACCATACCACCTATCCAGAATAGAGAGTGGAGAAGAACCTACTAGTCTAGAAAATAATCTCCCTAATGCACAAATTTTTGTGATAACCTCCTTTGATAATCAATATGAAGATATCATGTAGTTCCTAAATACGGTTTTTTTACCAGCTGATTTCACAACAGCACAAAAGAAACAATTAGTAGCACAAGCTACAGATTTCCAATTGATTGCTCGCCACTTGTATAAACTGGACTCGGATAAGATACTTCAACATTGTGTTTTTTAACATGAGCGCCCTATTATTTTAAGTGAAGCACATGTTGGTATAGCAGTATGAAACTATGCAGGAAAGGAGACTATGCACAAGATATTACATGAAGGGTTATGGTGTCCTACCATGCATGCAGATGGTCAACATTATTGTCGCAGTTGTGATGTCTTCCAAAGAACAAGCAAGCCATCCAGAAGAGATGAAATGCCATTAGTTCCACAACTCACGTTACATGCATTCAATAAATGGGTTCTTGACTTTGTGGGATCTATCGGTCCAACATGGAAGCGCACAAGAGGTAGGTATATTATCACTTCGATGGATTACCTAACTCGATTGGCAGAGGCTTCCCGTCAAGGATTGTACTATTGCGACAGTAGTGACTGTTTTATTTGAAAATGTTGTAACAAGGTTCAAGTCCCCGAAGATAGTGATTAGCAATCAAGGTACACATTTTGTTAATCAATTGATTCAAGAATTAACAGATAAATTTCAGATACTGGCATAGAATAACAACTCCATATCACCTGCAATCAAATGGAGCAGTCAAATAATTTAACAAGATTCTAGAAAATGCACTAACCAAAGTCTGCAATACAAGAAGGGATGATTAGGACCAGAAAATTTCCACAGTACGATGGACATATCGTACAACATGTAAGAAGTTAACAAGCCAGACAGTGTTCAAGTTAGTATATGGACAGGAAGTTGTGATGCCTATGGAATATATTGTACCAAGTTTAAGAGTGGAAGTGCTCACATAAATGATAGATGTTGATGTTGTCGAAGAAATATTACTTCAGCTAATCCACTTGGAAGAAGAACGCTTCATTGCAGGATTTCATCAAAATGCAGAAAAAGAAAGCCAGAAGGTATAGCATGATAGACACATTAAGAACAAGAAATTTTCAGTCGGAGGCCTTGTTCTTATGTATGACAAAACAAATTTCAAGCACCCAGGCAAGATGAAGACACATTGGTTAGGTCCTTATGTGGTTAAGGAAATCACTGATGGAGGAGCAGTGAAATTGGAAAATTTAAATGGCACAAAAGTTAGGGGGCTTATCAATGGGATCCAATTGGAGTCTTATTTTTATAACAGTGAATAGGTCGCATAAAAAAATGATAACAAGGAAGGCTAGGAGAAGAGAATAGATTGACTTTCACACGAGGCACGACGAGGGAAGTGTGGCCCTAAAGAAATGGCGCGTTGGCACAATTATGAGAAAGGATTGTTGAGGTGAAAAATGTTAAATCCATAGACAACAAGGAAATCTGAGCAAATATGAAGGGAAGTTGAGGTTCACTTCTACCATTAGTATCATGGCATCATCGCGAAAAAGGGTAGCTTAGTTGTCACCTTCACATAAGAAGTCGGTATAAGAACCCATGTGATGGTTTGTGTTGTCATTATGCTACTCGTTGAGGGCACGTGTGAGGATTTGGTAGACTGATTCTTGGAATGAAACCACTACTAGTGGTCAATTACCATCCTGTGTCCTTATAATGCCACAACCAGAGTAGTTTGCAAGACACAAAGTGACTAAAAAATTGTGGAGAAGTATTACTAGTAAGGGTTATAGTGCTACTGGCCCTGGGGGCCCTGTCGAGGAAAATGTAATGATTGTTATGAGTAAGAGAAATGATGTTGGATATGTTCCAGTAGAGGCTAGGAGCTGCTTGGATATTCAACCAGTTTTAGGCCTTTATGGAAAAGCGGCTCCAGCCATCTTGGTAAAGATGCTAATGAGAATACCTTTTGATCTAGGTAACAACAATGTTTTCTTGAATGACCTGAGAATGAATGAAGAAGAAATGGAAAGAATTAAAAGACCATAGGACATCCCATCGAGGCCTCTGGACAATGTCATGGAATTAATTCCCATAGTGCAGAGTATCCATTGCTAAGATCTACTGATATGGAAGAATGTTCAAACTGAGAGAAGAATAAACAAAGGCCAATGTCATCACCATCATCACTATAAACTATTGAATATACGAGAGGTGATGACAATTCCAAAAACTATTTGAACTGGCACATCCCGATGGAGGGAGGTACTACATATTGAGGATGACAAATCTCATCAACACTATAGCAAAGAGAAATACTCACCGAATGCTAGACTAAGTGACTGCCACAAACTCTAAGGCTTCCCTTGATGTTGCATACCCGTTTAGGGATAATGCCGAGGAAGATTATGAATAATGAAAATCAAGATGAATAATGAAAATCGAATCAATTTCACTATCTAGGCCATCAAACTCATCGAACAATATGAATAAGGAGAAACAATTCAAAGTAAAATATACATCTCAGATTTAAAGGAAGCATACATGTTATCTCCCAAAACAAAATAAATTTATTTTTGATAGTATGAAGAATTTAAATGATGCAATGACGGATATGAAGATCACTAACAGTTTTGAAGACCTCTATTTTTTATGCAAATTTCACAAAGTTGTGGCTTCAGTGGCTTGGGCAAGGATCAGAACATCTCATTAGGCACCAAAATATGGAAGATAAATAACAGGTGGAAGACCCCTTCGGCAGTTAGGCGTATAGCTAAAATTTTTACTACCATCGGAACACTTTTTAACAGTGATCAGAGCTTGAAAATATAAAGGATCGGTGAGTTAGTCCACTACGGCGCTGAAACGGTGGAAGACTTACAGACTACGGCTTCCACGAGAAAAGGAAATCATCGACGATTAGAAGAACTAAAGACAAATCGTCAAATATTTTAGAACCAAGAAGCTCCGCGGCGATCGAAATTTTTAAAGACTACAGATCGGCGAGATAAAGTAAAAGGTTTCTGCAGTGTCAGCGTCGGAACTTTAAAAGACTAACGATTGGCGATCTAGTTCCCTAGGGAGCCGCAATGGCGGGAAAAAAACTGACTACAGCTTCCAATCGATGACAATAGATGAACACATAGGCGGTCGTAGGGTCTAAAGACTAACTGTCATTGAATTATTCCTCTAAGGAGCCACAAGGGCAGAAGATATACAGACTGCGGGTTCCCTAAGTAGATGGAAACTTTGGCGTCAGAGATGCTAAAGACTAACCAGTGGCAAAATAGTTTACTATGGAGCCGCAATGTCGAAAAGGATAAATACTAACCGGCAACAAGATATTTAAATGAGGAGCTGCAATGGCGGGAAACCGAAGGACTACGAATAAACCGAAGGACTAAGTAGCTCCGCAGTGTCGGCGAGGCAACAAACAAGACATCTGATAAATCAACAAAAAATCACCGCCGATCGGAGGGAATGAAAAATACGCATCGGAGCTTGAAAAGACTAACCATCGGTGATTTATTCTACTAAAGAGCTACAATGGCGGAAAAAAGACAGATTGAGGCCTCCAGATTCAGATGAAAATTTTGGCGATCGAAGGAACTGAAGACTATGTAGCGGTAGCGTTCAGATAAAGGTTTCGATGCATTATTTAATACAAATATCGATCGCCGATGAGTTATTTATGGAGAATGCCAATGCACTGATACTAGGGGAGAAAATGGGATAAAGGAAAAATCCTCCGACCACCGATGAAGAAGCCGTCACGACGCTGGTGATCTAAATAGCGCCGACACTGTGGCACCAAGGAGACTTGGGGCGCCGATGGAACAGAAGACAAAGCTTTCGATCAACGACCATGGCGGTAAGGTAGAGAATCTGCAGAAACACTGAGATTTGGAGCACTGAAATAGTGGTAGCAGTCAGGATTGGGGTGCGGATGTGATAGAAGAAAAGGATTCCAATCGACGATTGCGGAAACAAATTTAAAAAGGTTTCGAGCAGATTGAATAAGACTGGGCACTTCAGTTAGATGTCGATACACTGGTTGTTGGCGGCAATCTCACAGTGAACCAGCAGTGGTGATTATCAACAACCACTTCAGCCATTAAAAGATCATTCAGTGAACTAGATCTTCACAGTAAATAAACAAATAGTTAGCAAGGATTTGAATCCCTAATGAGGAAAAACTATCACTTTCAATTATTTTTTGTGTAAACAGATATAATTTTCAGGATCTGTAAATTTTGTAAAAGGATATAAATCCCATGATTATTTGATTAATAAAGGTTCGACTCCGAGGATTTATGATCTTGTTCCATTATCAAGCGTCTCATCTGGTTTACTCTAAGTATAATCTCTTTTGTTATGATTTGTTTAGCCATCTCTTTCTTTACTGTGTTTATTTCCTGAATGTACATTTAGGTAATTTTTAGATTTATTAAAGGGATGATAGTTGTCATCCTATTGGTTATTTAGTGATATTTGATTTATAAAGACCATCCTCAATAGGATTTAGCCATTTATATGCATGTGTTATGTGTCTAAGTCTTCCAGCCTGGTGAGTTCTCCATCCCTGCACCTTTTTGTCAAACTACTGAACAAGTTGTAACTAAAATCCTTGTGATTGAGTGAGCTTCATGCATGTCTTGAGAGTGAGAGGTTATATAGATTATTTAGCTTGATCCAATTTAGAAAAAACCTAAAAATAGTTTAAGTTACCAGGAATCCTCGAGCTACAACCTAGAGGAGTTTCTTGCAGTGATAAAAAGTGGCGCTGTTGCCGAGGACAGGAGATTGAAGCTCAGCTTCCATGCGAGATGACATAGATCCATGCTTTAATGATAGACAAGGCTTGGACATTATTACATTTGTAATCATCTATCTGGTGACTCCATTGATAAAAGGTGGCTTCAAGAATACCAAGTACCAGAGAAAACCCAAAGGGGCCACCAACAACACTAGTTTCAGATCTAGAAGAAATTTTGAGGAAAGATAGGGCTTCGCTATGACAGACCAGCAGTGCTACACAAAAATCTACATCGGGTATTTCAGGAAATCTTTCTGCTGATTTTTCTTTTGCTAAAACTGTTAATTCCCAGGAATATTTTATATTAGAAAAATGTAGGGCTTGGGAATCTTCAAGCACTGCTGCTTTTGAAGATCCAATCCCTGGTGACTCCACTGGGATAAGTATACCACCGCCTTCTCAGCAAATATCCCCATCAATGCTGCCTTCCACATCCTTGTCCATACCCATTTCCAAAGTTGGCTACCCCTCCATTGTCCAAGATAGAAAGAATCCTAGTAGCTAGGTATGCAACCCTAGTTTTGCCAAATCCTCTCGCAGCCATGCCTACTGGGGATTATCAAAAGTATATGCCTAAGTTTACAGGGGAAGGGGACATCACTGCTGAAGAACATCTAGAGGCTTTTTATAGCTATGCCGAAAATATTAACATAGAACAAGCAGATGTATGGACCCGAGTTTTTGTGCAAAGCCTAGATGGACAGTCTAGGAAGTGGTTTAAGGAACTTCCTGCTGGGTCAGTAGCAGGAATAGAAGCCCTGGATGACGTTTTCCTAAAGCATTGGGGAGAGAGGAGAGACCACCTCTACTATATCATAGAATTCAACAACCTGAGAAGAGAAAATGGTGAGTCTGTCTCCAAATTTACCAAGAGATTCAACGACATGTACAGCAAGATCCCCACTAAGATTAAGCCCACCAGTGCCTCAGCTATGATAACCTATGCGAATTCCTTTGACTCTGACTTCTGCCTACTTCTCAGAGAAAGGAGGTCTACCTCCTTATCACTCATGTAGGATGCTTCCCTAGAGGTAGACTCAAACATTCTGGCATCTCAAAAGTTCAAAGGGAAGGTAGACAGGAGAAGACATCCATCAGACTATAATGGGGCTTCTGCATCAGAGAACAAGATTGGCAAGATGGCCAAACTTTTAGATAACTTGACTGCTGAAATGTCTAAATTGAGGGGCCAAGGACATCTGCCGATGAGGGGTACAGGGCCAAGTGATTTTGCCCCTCAAAACCCAAATTTCATTCCTTAGAGAAGAGGAAACCCCCCTGTTCAGATTCTCAGAAGGGGAAAAAATCAAGGGGAAGACTAGAGGATAAGAGCTCCATTTCAAAACGTTGTATTAGAAGAAGAGCCATAATTCATTGAAGATGAAGGAGAAGTTGAAGACAATATCCACTGCATGGAGGATGAGGTGGACTATTCTTTTCTGACATAGACAGAATATGAGGAAGCACTGATTGTTGAGTAGATCACCGAAGAGGCTTTCTATCAGGCCGATGATCAGGGAGTTTACCAACTGAGGTCTAGGTTAGTTTCTACCCTCAAGAAGAATGTTGTACCTATCAAGCAGTCTACTGCACCTACTAGAAAGGTTGTTGTTTTACCAAAGAAAGTAGTTGTACCATCCAAAGCATTGCATAAACCAGCACTTTCAACCACACCTGATCAAGTCCAACTCAAACCTACAGCTCAAGAGGTAAGATTTCCAGATAAGCTGCATTATTCTTTCGACCTTGAGTATGAAATTCAAAAATTGAAAATCTCGTTCCCTCTAATCGAGTTAATGAAGAACGATGCATTTAAAACCTCCATTCTAAATTCCCTTCAGCCCAAGGTGCACATTGACACTAACTTCATGAACCTGCAAGATGAAAAGCCTGTTGTAACCCTGGGCCCCATGATTGAAGACCTAAAGGACTCTTGCCCACCATTCTATATATCCTTGAACATTCATGATAAAATCCTCCATAACTATCTATTGGATTCAGGAGCCTCTCACAACCTAATTCCAAAAGATGTGATGGATGAGATCGACCTCAACATTACCAAGCCCTACCACGATTTATTCTCTTTTGACTCCAGGAAGGTAAAATGCTTGGGCCTCATCAAAGATCTTGTTGTAAACTTAACCCAACTACCTTTGAAAAACGTAATGATGGACATCATAGTGGCCAATATTCCCCCAAAATTCATCCTCTTTCTGTCTCGGTCGTGGAGCAAAAGATTAGGCGGCACCCTCCAGATGGATCTCACATATGCTACCATTCCCATGTTTGGAGGGGAAACTAAGCGGCTGTACAGAGAAAATCAGCTAGCACATCATAAGCAAAGACAACCGCTCAGTGAATCACCCAATTTATGTCATGGACACCGATTTGAGATCCTATATTTTGTAAATTGATGATAATCAACAGACATCAGTTCAGCTCACTAAGCCCACCCATCCGCGGCCAGAAGAAATCACAACAGCGATCTGGACCATGTATTTCGATGGGGCAAGCACTCAAAACTCAGTAGGTGCAAGTATAGTCTTGATCTCCCCAACTAACGAGAACATTCACTTATCTTATAAGCTCAATTTCAAGACCACAAACAACATAGAAGAATATGAAGCCTTGCTGCTGGTAGTTAAAGCGACCAAGGAGATGGCGATCATGTGCGTGAAGAATTTTGGGGACGCAAACCTCATCATACAGTGGTCAACAACACTTTTCAGATGAAAAATATCAGACTGAAGGCCTACAGGGACGAGGTATGGAAACTCAAAGACTCATTTATGTTTTTAGAATTGTCATATGTTCCTAGGGATTTGAATCACTTGGATGATTCCCTGGCTGTCTCTACAAGTCTACTTGTTCCTCCTTTAGCCCCTAGGTTCAGCTATGATGTTTAGGTCAAGTACAGACCCTCTCTGCTAGACAATGTAAAATTTTGGAGGGTGTTTGAAAATGATGGGGAGCTTAGTAAATTCCTTCAGTTAGTGGATGAATTCTCTGACATACACATAGACCAGTAAAACCTTAACCTGGAGGAATCCAAGCAACTCAAGCTAAAAGATAAAGTGACTGAGCACGATATTGTCCAATTACCCAGCAACCACATACCCCAAGGTCTAGTACCATTGGAAGAATTGTTTGACCACAATGACATCCCTTTCAAGCCTACTAAAAGGGAGCTAGATCTTGTTGTCCAAGAGTTGAACATAGGCAGCCAAATCCATCCAAAACTGATAAATCTATCCACTGGGCTGACTATTGAACAGAAGTCTAAATATTGCAGCTTGATAAAAGAGTTTGCTGATGTCTTTGCATGGGAGTATAGTGACCTAAAAACGTATGACACCAATATCATCTAGCATAGGATTCCTTTGGAGAAGGACACCATTCCTTTGAAACAGAAGCTGAGACCCATCAACCCCCTTCTATTACCAGTGATTGCGAAAGAGATCCACAAGCTCCTCAAAGCCAAGATCATAATCCCTATCAGATATTCCAAGTGGATTGCAAATCTAGTAGTGGTGAGAAAGAAAAATGGAGAAATTGGGTTGTGTGTGGATTTTAGAAACCTAAACAAGTATTCCAAAAAGGAAACTATCCACTGCCCAAGATGGAACATCTGCTGCAGAGAGTATCGGGCGCCAGGGTCATGTCCTTCCTTGATGGTTTCTCTGGATACAACCAAGTTGCTGTGCACCCAGATAATCAAGAGAAGACTGCCTTTACTACCTCCTGGGGCACATTCATGTATGCTAAAATGCCATTTGGGCTAATGAATGCTGGGCCTACTTTTCAAAGAGCTATGCACCTAGCTTTTGTAGGGCTAGAAGATAAATTTGTGCTGATATATTTGGATGACTTAATAGTTTACTCTCATAGCCATCATGACCACTTGCAGCATTTAAGGAAGGTATTTCTGAAGTGTAGAAGGTACAGAATATCACTGAACCCCAAGAAGTCCTAGTTTGCACTCAATGAAGGAAAGCTCCAAGGCCACATAGTCTCAGCTGAAGGTGTAAAGATCGATCTCATAAGAGTGGAGGAAATTCAGAAACTGTCAATACCAAGGTCAAAAAGAGACATTCAGTCCTTTTTAGGCAAGATAAACTTTGTCAGGAGATTCATTCCAAATTTCTCCAAGCTGTTAAAGCACATAACAGCCATGTTAAAAAAGGATGCAGAAATCAAGTGGACCGACTAGGTAAGAAATTCTTTTGAAGATATTAAGAAAGCCATCATGGAGGCCCCAACCTTGATTAGTCTCGATACACCAAGGGTTTGTACATTTTATCTTTTGCATCTTATGACACAGTGGCGGCTGTACTATTACAAAAGAATGATGAAGGTCTTGATCATCCAATTTCTTTCTTCAGCAGAACCCTGAGAGATGTTGAGCTGAAATATGACCCAATTGAGAAGCAAGCTTATGCTCTCATAAAATCTTTGAAGAACTTCATAATCTACATTCTCCATGCAAAGGTCATTACATATGTCCCTTTCGTTGCAGTGAAGGATGTTTTGACTTAGCCTGACATTGATGGGAAGAGAGATAAGTGGATTTCCAAACTCATTGAGTTTGATGTAGAGGTGAAACCCACCAAGCTGGTAAAGGGATTAGGCTTGGCCAAACTCATGGCCAAATAAAAATGTGAGCTGATGGGAATAAATTTCACATGTGTCGGACCAGCAAAGGTGCAGACTATGGTAGCAGCTGAAACAGAAGTAAACCAAGATCAGAATGACATTCCACTAGTAGATAAGAACATATCTTCATGTGAGTGGTACTCAGGTATCATTCACTTTTTGCTTAAATTAGAAGTTTCTCCTGATCTCACTTCTAACCAAGCACGAGCTCTTAAGTTCAAATCTGTTAAGTTTTGCATAATTGAAAAACTGTTGTACTGGAGGGATCAGTCTGGGATTTTGTTAGGGTGTATAGATAAAGAGGAAGCATAGCAGGTCATGCATCACTTTCATTCCAGTATATGTGGAGGCCACCACTACTGGAAAACCACAACCCACAAGATCTTAAAAGAAGGATACTATTGGCCAGCCCTCTTTGCTGATGTATGCAATTTTGTAAGTGCCTGTGACCAATGGAAAATATTTGTAGGAAAGCAACAGCTCAAATCCTTTCCCCTTAGTCCTGTTATAGTGAATGGCCCTTTCCAGCAATGGGGTTTGGATTTCATAGGTGAAATAAATCCATCTTCCAGTGGATAGCATAAATGGATCTTAGTAGCCACTGACTACTTTACCAAATGGATAGAAGCAATACCCACCAAAAATGCCACTCATCAAGTCATCATGAGATTGGCCCTTTTGTTATAGACCAGGTATATAAGAATAACACCTTCAAATTGCAGAATCTGGAAGGTGAAGAGGTATTCGATGGCCCAGTAAATGGGCGGTTCCTAAAACTCTATTTTATTTGAGGCTATGAGGCCTTATGATTGTAAATTAGTATATAGTAGGTTGTTTTTCTTTCAGAATAAGACTCCATGGCCAATGGAACAATAAATAATAGTGTTAAGTTACTTAGTTGCTTTTCGGCAAAGGCATTTTGGTCTAAGGTTCTTGGGACCTCACAGGGAGGTTCCCATCCCCAAGTAGGAGCCATATGTTATCTCCCAAAATAAAATAAATTTATTTTTGATAGTATGAAGAATTTAAATGATGCAATGAAGGATATGAAGATCACTAACAGTTTTGAAGACCTCTATTTTTTATGCAAATTTCACAAAGTTGTGGCTTCGGTGGCTTGGGCGAGGATCAGAACATCTTATTAGCCACCGAAAGATGGAAGATAAATAACAGGTGGAAGACCCATTTGGCAATTAGGTGTATTGATAAAAATTTTACTGTCATCGGAATACTTTTTAACAGTGATCAAAGATTGAAAATATAAAGGATCGACGAGTTAGTCCACTACGGCGTCGAAACGACAGAGACTTACAAACTACGGCTTCTGCGAGAAAAGGAAATCATCGGTGATTGAAAGGACTAAAGATAAATCATTGGAGAGTTTAGAACCAAGTAGCTTTGTGGCAATCAAAAGCTTTAAATACTACAGATCGACGAGATAAAGCTAAAGGTTTCAGCAATGTCGACGTCAAAACTTTAAAATACTAACGATCGGTGAGCTAGTTCCCTAGGGAGCCACAACGACAGGATACAAACTGTCTATGGCTTTCGATCGATGACAATAGATGAATACATCGGTGGTCAAAGGGTCTAAAGACTACGGCGTCGGTGAATTAGTCCTTTAAGGAGCTGCAAGGGTGGAAGATATACAGACTGCGGGTTCCGCGAGCAGATGGAAACTTCGACATCGGAGATGCTAAAGACTGACCGACAGCGAAATAGTTCACTATGGAGCCGCAACGTCAGAAAGGCTAAAGACTAACCGGGGGCAAGATAGTTAAATGAGGAGCCACAACAGCGGGAAAACGAAGGACTACAGATCGACGAAGTTTACAACTAAGTAGCTCCGTAGTGTCGGCGAGGCAATAGACAAGACATCCGATAAATCAATAGAAAATCACCGTCGATCGGAGGGAATGAAAAATATGCGTCGGAGCTTGAAAAGACTAACCATCGGCGAGTTAGTCTACTAAAGAGCCACAACAGTGAAAAAAAGACAGACTGAGGGCTCCGCGATCAGAAGAAAATTTCAGCAATCGGAGGAATTGAAGACTACGTAGCGGCAACGTTCAAAAAAAGGTTCTAATGCATTATTTACTACAACTCCCGATCGCCGATGAGTTAGTTATGGAGAACATCGATGGGCTGAGACTAGGGGAGTAGACGGGATAAAGGAAAAATCCTATGACCGCTGATGAAGAAGCCATCGTGACGCTGGTGATCTAAAGAGCATTGTTGGGGCGCATACTCCATATAGGGTAACTCCGCGGTTAGTTAGGAAATTTGTAAGCGGAGCTATGGGTCAAAATAGTCTTAGGGGTGTCGGGGTAAGTAAAAACCTTCTCTGTTTGTAATAATCCCATGGTTTAAGTCCAGGGTTTAGGGTTTTGTGGGTGCCCATGGTTTAAGACCAGGGTTTTGTAAAGCCGCGCAGTATAAATAAGCGCTTATGTAAAATGGAGAGGTTAGGATTTTTGATGTAAGAAAGATAAGGTGAAGTAAGGTTGGATTTGGTAAGGAAAGAGCAAGTCCCAGCTGTGTACGTGGACGACCTCTGCAGCTGTGTGCGCAGAGGGTTTTTGTAAGAAAGTAAGAAAGGTCTGCAGCTGTGTGCGCAGAAGCCTGCTGCTGTGTGCGCGGCTGTCAAAAGGAAGAAGGAACCTGCAGCTGAGTGCGCAGATAAAATGAGGTTTTGAGGAAAGAGGAATAAAACGCAGTTTGTGGACGTAGCCCCTACACTGGGGGTGAACCACGTTATATTTGGTGTTGTGGTTTTGTTGTGTTGTTCCTGTTTTGCTATTTTCATGCATTAAACCGAATATATCTGATATTATAAGATCTATGTTATTACTAAGCTGCGCTGTGAATTCCCTGTAGTGGGTTATGCAAGTTGGTTTGTGTATTATGTTGTGAGATATATATGAATGAATGATAAGTTAATCAGAAGTTGATTAGTAATTATTTAGGAAGGCTAAGGTACAGTAATACCCCTCTCTGCTTGCAGAAACCTGATTCTGCGGCACCCCATTGCTGTTTCGGGTGAGACTGCAACCTGCGCGCAGGTTGTTGCCGAAAGGGCCAACACAGTGGGTCTTTTGTTGGTGCGACGTGTAAAGCATTAACCTGGGTCTGCCCAAGTGCCCGACAAATTGGTTCCGTTGCCGGTTGAACTCAGTAACTGCTCGCGAGGGGTTACCTGGTACCACAAGGGCTCTGTTCTGCGGGCCCTTGATGAAGGCCATCGGTCATTGGTTCGCTAAGATCTGTTTGCAACGAGTTTGCTATTGATACAAGTACTTCTTTTCGTGACGCGGAACGACAGTCTTGCTACGATCTCTGTGGTAAGTTTTGAATTTATTAGGCTTAAACGTTAAAATATTATTGGTATATTGCTGTTGCATCTGATTATTAGTTTAGTCGTACTAACATATGGTTGCAAGTGCCACTCTCTCGGACGAGCAACGCGGGTTGCTGCGAAACGGGAAAAGGTATAAGCCGACTTTTAGCCACTCTCCCGTAAGCCAGCTCACCGTGCCCACCCCTGTAAAGCCTGAAGAACCAGACTCCGCAAACCACCCCGAGAGTGAAAACCCGCCAGCTACCCCGCAACGCCGCCCCGCGACCCCTGACTTTCCGCCACAATCTGCGAGTCAACCAGGTTCGAGTATTCCGGCCACAGGCCAACCTACCTGCGCAAAACCCCCCCCTTCTACCGCCAGCCCCCTTCCCCAAACCGCCCGCAATTCCATGGCCCACCTTGTTGATGATATTAAACTCCCCATTTTTAAAGGCACGGGCTCCGAAGACCCAGATCAGTTCTGGTTCCTCTGTGACGCCGTATGGACCGCGAAGAAAATTACCGATCCCGATGTGCGCGCCGCGCAGCTGATCACATCTTTTCGGGATAGGGCTCTAACTTGGTTCATGAAATTTTCTAGCAACAAGAGCCCTACGTTAGATGCAATCAAGGCGGCCCTAATCAAAGAATTTAAGAAACCTAAATCGGAGTCGCAGAGCATCACCGAACTCAAAGAGATTCAACAGCGGCGCGGCGAATCAGTCTGGGAGTTTGATCAGAGATTCAAATTTCTATTGGACCAGGTCAGTTTTACCATTAGTCCTGTGCAGCACAAGGAATGGTTTATTGCTGCATTGTTACCGCATATCAGAACGCCACTCATGCAACAGAAAGTTGCTGACCAGCCAGAGGCCCTAGAAATCGCCATGAAACTAGAGACTGCCCCTGTCGGAGATGACTCTGGGATTGCTCAAATACAAGCGCAGTTGGCAGCAATGGCCCTGGAACTTCGTGACATGAAGAAAGCTAAAACCAGTCGCGAGGAGGTATGGTGTACGCAATGTCGGACTGAAGGTCATGATCGGGACCAGTGCCCCATGGTCAGAACTTATCTTACCTCTGGCGCGCCTACCCAAGTCAATACCGGTGTGATATATTGTGAGATTTGCCGCATCTCTGGCCAGCATCGCCCTGAGCACTGCCCTCTTCTCCAGAGATATGTCCCAGTTCCCAAGAATCCCTATTGCCAGTTTTGTAAGTCTGTTGGCCATAATGAAGAAGAATGTCGCAGCTATGACCTTATGCGAGAGCGCACCTCTGATGCTTACCGCGTCCACCATGAAAACCAAAACACTGATGGTTATGGATACCGAGGTGGAAACCCCGGTAGAGGTACTTTTGGTGGCCGTAGTCGTGGCGGAATGACCGGTCGAGGTAGAGGACAGGTCGTGTGTTACAATTGTAATCAAGACGGTCATTTGGCCCGCGACTGTCGAAACCCCACTACGACATGTCGGTATTGCCGCGCAGTAGATCACGTCATTAAGCAATGTCCTCAGCTCCTTGCGAAGATACAGGAAAACAGTCGAAGCCCTTCCTCAAGTATTCAGTTGATTTCAGTAGAACAAAGACCTCTCCCAGCCCTCAATGTGGTCACCCGGAGTGGAGCTACGACACATATTCAAAATTCACCAAGACCACCTACCACAATGAGCCCACAACAGGTCT
>LPNX010894823.1:82700-100294 GCA_001517045.1 Pseudotsuga menziesii
CATAAAGCTTGCACAAACCATGAAGGACCGGTTTGGCCTGACAAAAGGGAAACGAGGGTATCATACTTCCGCGATTCAGGCACAGCCCATTCGGTTTGCAGCTGAACTCTTAGCCTGTAAACTTATACGCAAATGCAGGCCAACTGAAGTTCCTGCCCCAGTTATCAGGATTGCTATGAACTGCGCCGAGGGGTATACTTACAATTGGGCTAGCTATCTTGCGAAGGAGTTTCTGGAGGATGCCCGCGATGCGCAAGAAAAAGGTAGACCTTTTCATTATTCATGGATTATCATCCTTATTGCATTAGTTGGATGGAAAGAACCCACTGAAGCTCAGTTTGCCGAAATAAACCCCGGCACACCGGGAGCAGCAAGGTATGCCTCCCTTTGGGTATCGACAGATAAGGATACTCAACAGATGACGAACACTGTGTTCGTATTCTATGCTATGAGCCTTCACTATGAGATAGTGCGAACACCTCGCCTTACCAACGAGGTATTCTCTCAGTACGAAGGGGTCGCGCACTTTAGCGCCGATATGCATCATATTTTCATTCAAGCTCGTGTAGATCCTCAACGGCAATGTTTCAAATTACCCTATGTAGTCACCGAACTAGATATCCAGCGTATCGTTCAGCAATGGCCGGCTGAATGGATGAAAGATTTGGGAAAAAAACCTTCTATTCCGGTTCCTCCAGCTATCAATATTTGTGCAGGTACTAGTCAGGCGCAGCAGCAAAAGCCGCTGGAAGATAGCGAAGATCCAAGTGATTCCCAGATCAATGATAATGACCAGGGTGGTGATAGTGAACAAGATGAACAGGATGAACAGGATGAGGAGTCGGTCAAAACTATAACAGATCTGACCCCACCAACGAAGCGCAAGTCACCAGAGGTAGCCGAGGTAACCAAGCCGCAGTCTCGCAAAAAGGTAAAGGCATCAAAGGATAAATATATCGAGGAGGACACCTCTATCACGATGAGTACACTGGAGCATGCTCTTGAACAATCTACGTTAGAGCTCACTAAAAAATGGTCTGAATTCGCGAAGCTGCATCTTGCCAGCCTCGCAGGTCTCACAACCCAGGTATCAGAGTTAAAGGAGCTAATCTCAAACCCAGCACCCAGTGCCGCGGCAAGCAGCACTATGGCAGCACCGCAACAGGACAGTAGGAAATGGCCACTTAGGGATCCCCAGGGACAGGTTTCAAATACAACTTAGATGCAGCCTGACATTGATTCTCGACCCTCGACAAAGATAACCGCAGAGCTTGATTATACAAAGATACCTACGACAGAGTTGCACCTCCGACAGCTCGCAATTACAAAAGAGATCCAGTCTCGAGCGCAGGTGTCACAAATCCAACTAGAAGAATCCATCAAGCAAAACAAAGCGTCCGCCGTGCACCTACAAGAGATCGAGCAAAAGAAGAAAGAGGCCGAGCAGACAACAACCACACTACTACAAGCATTGGATGAGGCCTGTCGGAGTCTGTCTGACTCCGACATACAGGCAACAGAGGAACCCAAGCAGAAGATTGCTAAGATGAAAGACTACGCCCAGCAGTCCCACAGAGGATTGGAACGGATGAAGATAGAATATCAGCAACAGATTGCCGAACTGCAACTACGCATTCCCCCTGAGACTCCTCCAGAGGTCCGACAACAGCGCCAGCAGGATATCAAGGCTTCAGCAGCAAAAATATCAGACAATATGGCTAGTGTCGCACAACTAATGGAAGATAGCATAGAAGCTTGGGAAAATCTCCAGGATCCTCCCGATGTAGGGAAGATTCAGGAAACCATCAAGTTGTGCCAGGATGAGCTCGATGCAGTCCGAATAGAGATCAAGACGCTGCCACCTATGCAAAATATGGCTAAAGTAAAATGCAGCAAGGAACTTCAACAGGAAATCGAGTCATGCAGGACGAAGGTGACAATGCTGGAAAGTGCACTACAGCCCCTGGTTGATGAAGCTTTAGAGCTGACCAATGCTGCGGAAAGCCAGCTCAAAATTTTGAAGGCATATGACAATTTTGCACAGGAAAAGGCTGATATAGACTCTTCTTCAGTACTACAGGAGATGGTGGAAAAGGAGCAAGCCACTGATGAGATACTGCATAATCTCACCAGTCGGTTCCAGACCCTCGCAAAGAAGATTCGCCCGCCAGAGCAAGATGCAGAGTGTCCCGGGACGGGCCACTAGTGAGTCTTAGGGGCCTGTTGGGGCGCATACTCCATATACGGTAACTCCGCGGTTAGTTAGGAAATTTGTAAGCGGAGCTATGGGTCAAAATAGTCTTAGGGGTGTCGGGGTAAGTAAAAACCTTCTCTGTTTGTAATAAGCCCATGGTTTAAGTCCAGGGTTTAGGGTTTTGTGGGTGCCCATGGTTTAAGACCAAGGTTTTGTAAAGCCGCGCAGTATAAATAAGCGCTTATGTAAAATGGAGAGGTTAGGCTTTTTGATGTAAGAAAGATAAGGTGAATTAAGGTTGGATTTGGTAAGGAAAGAGCAAGTCCCAGCTGTGTGCGTGGACGACCTCTGCAGCTGTGTGCGCAGAGGGTTTTTGTAAGAAAGTAAGAAAGGTCTGCAGCTGTGTGCGCAGAAGCCTGCTGCTGTGTGTGCGGCTGTCAAAAGGAAGAAGGAATCTACAGCTGAGTGCGCAGATAAACTGAGGTTTTGAGGAAAGAGGAATAAAACGCAGTTTGTGGACGTAGCCCCTACACTGGGGGTGAACCACGTTATATTTGGTGTTGTGGTTTTGTTTTGTTGTTCCTGTTTTTCTATTTTCATGCATTAAACCGAATATATCTGATATTATAAGATTTCTGTTATTACTAAGCTGCGCTGTGAATTCCCTGTAGTGGGTTATGCAAGTTGGTTTGTGTATTATGTTGTGAGATATATATGAATGAATGATAAGTTAATCAGAAGTTGATTAGTAATTATTTAGGAAGGCTAAGGTATAGTAATACCCCTCTCTGCTTGCAGAAACCTGATTCTGCGGCACCCCATTGCTGTTTCGGGTGAGACTGCAACCTGCGCGCAGGTTGTTGCCGAAAGGGCCAACACAGTGGGTCTTTTGTTGGTGCGACGTGTAAAGCATTAACCCGGGTCTGCCCAAGTTCCCAACAAGCATTGACATTGTGGTAACAAGGATATTTGGGGCGCCAATGGAATAGAAGACAAAGCTTCCGATCAACGACCGCGGCTGTAAGGTAGAGAATATATGGAAACACTAAGATTTGGAGTGCCAAAATAGAGGTAGCAGTTAGGCTTGGGGCGCAGATGTGATAGAAGAAAAGGCTTCTAATCGGCGACTACGGCAACAAAGTTAAAAAGGTTTCAGGCAGATTGAACAAGACGGGGCACTTCAGTTAGACGCCGATACACTGGTTATTGGCAGCAATCTCACAACGAACTAGCAGTGGTGATTATCAATGACCAATTCAGCCATTAAAAGATCGTTCAATGAACTAGATCTTCACAGTAAATAAACAAATAGTTAGCAAGGGTTTGAATCCCTAATGAGGAAAAACTATCACTTTCAATTATTTTTTATGTAAACAGATCTGATTTTCAGGATCTGTAAATTTTGTAAAAGGCTATAAAGCCCATGATTATTTGATTAATAAAGGTTCGACTCTAGGGATTTATGATTCTGTTCCATTATCAAGAGTCTCATCTGGTTTACTCTAAGTATAAGCTCTTTTGTTTTGATTTGTTCAACCATCTCTTTCTTTATTGTGTTTATTGCCTGAATGTGCATTTAGGTAATTTTCAGATTTATTAAAGGGTCGATAGTTGTCATCCTATTGGTTATTTAGTGATATTTGATTTATAAACACCATCCTTAGTAGGATTTATCCATTTATATGCATGTGTTATGTGTGTAAGTCTTTCAACCTGGTGAGTTCTCCATCCCTGCACCCTTTTGTCAAACTACTGAACAAGTTGTAACTAAAATCCTTGTGATTGAGTGAGCTTCATGCATGTCTTGAGAGTGAGAGGTTATATAGGTTATCTGACTTGATCCAATTCAGAAAAACCCTAAAAATAGTTTAAGTTACTAGGAATCCTCGAGCTACAACCTAGAGGAGTTTCCTGGAGTGATAACAATACCCATATTTTAAAGAGAGATATCAAGGAAGTAAACCCATGTTTATAAAGATTTGGAGAGAACCCTAGCTACCTATCGATTAGTGCTCCTAGAAATAAAGACTTTTGAATTTTGAGAAACCAAATTTTAAGGAGAGAGATCAATGAAGAAGACCCCTATTTATAAAGCTTTGAGGAGCACCCTAACTTCCTATCGATCAGTGCTCTGAGAAATAAAGACTTTGATAATATAGATTAGTGCTTCGAGAAATAAATACTTTGAGAACTTGTCGATTCAGGGGAAATAATCAAACTTCATGCTATCGCTAACCCATTTCAGACTCACTCTATTTTTAAGGATCACCATTTTGGGTTGGGCTCAAATCAGAAGTTGCAAGAGTATCCTAATCATTATCCACTAGTTGGTTCTGCTATTGAACACATTTTACATAACATAATTGTTTTATTTATACAAAGAACCCTTGATTTGAAATATGTATATTAAATTAATCTAACTGTTCCTAACTTTTGTTGGATAGGTATAGATAAAATAACCCCGACCAAAGGGAAGAATACAAGCCTATAACTCATTCTCATAAATAAACCGAAAAAATAGACCAGATAGTCGATACTAGAGATGGGTATCGACAAGAAAGAGTCAAAATTTATTTACCTATGCAATTTCATTCAGATGTACGTGAATGAAGCTACTTCCAAAGGTGTTGGCAGTGCCGATGATTATATTTGCAATCTAAAAACAAAAAATAATCCATGATTTAGTGTTGATCCAACATATAATGAAATATTCCCTATAAAATAATAATAAACAATCCAAAAAAAATGAATTCCCTGATTGCACAGAGGCACTAGGACAGAATATACGACAAGTTCGCAGGGGCCTTGCAGGTTGTCAAATGAATTTCTATAAAACGGTAGGCTGGACTACAAAATAGTTAAAAAATGTTAAACAAAAAGTATGCATTTTCAATTCCCTCCTTGTCCCTCTACCTATAGATTAGTTTACCTCAACAAACCATTTGTCCTCTCTTTCCATAAAATAGGCACTAGGACAGAATATAAGACAAGTTCGCAGGGGCCTTGCAGGTTGTCAAATGAATTTCTATAAAACGGTAGGCTGGACTACAAAATAGTTAAAAAATGTTAAACAAAAAAGTATGCATTTTCAATTCCCTCCTTGTCCCTCTACCTATAGATTAGTTTACCTCAACAAACCATTTGTCCTCTCTTTCCATAAAATTGTTGTTGATAAATGCAACCTATTATGTTGCAACGCTGTTGGTAGATGATAGGTGATCAATGAATTCCCAATGGTTTTGCAAGATACGGAGGAGAATTCGTGAGAGTTAGTGAGCCTGAAAAGTCGTGCAACAGATCATGCAGCAAGGGAATGGCGGCTAGAGGGCTCCAAATTTCGGGAGAGCAATACCAGTATCAGCTTCCACAAAAAACACACCTTCTCCTGTGCAATCCACTATGAGCTTATCGATGGGAACGTCTTTGAGCCTTCCCATGAATTAGAGGTCTCCAAATTTCGGGAGAGCAATACCAGTATCAGCTTCCACAAACAACACACCTTCTCCTGTGCAATCCACTATGAGCTTATCGATGGGCACGTCTTTGAGCCTTCCCATGAATGGATAGTAGAAAACCAAAATCTTGGCCAACCCTTCTCTCATGACTATGGTGGGATCCTCACCCTCCTTCTATGGGTTGAACCTGTAGAAATGTACAACTAGAATATGAAATCTGAGTGTCACATACCCCAAATTTGCAAAAACATTTTATGTTTAAGAAGACATTATACTTTAATTTTATTGTAAATTTTGTAATTATTGACCAAGTGGGGTGAAGGATGATTGTAATTAATCATGCTAAATATTTTATTAATTAATAAATAAAAGATGAGACAACATCTAAGGAGGTTGTTAAATGAGTGTCTATTGGCCACTTGGTGGAATAGACTGGGGTGAGAGTAGATTGACACTTGGTAGCATCCTCAAACTACATTTAGCTGTTGCAGGAGGCAACTTCCCAATTTTTGTGGTCATGTTCCCCAAGAAAGTGGAACAAGAGCAGGTGGCTCATTAAGTGAAAAACTCACCCAAAAGACCTAGGCATGCTTAGAAACTATCCATCAAATTCAGGAGGGGTTGTTCAAGGGTTTANTTGGAAACTATCCATCAAATTCAGGAGGGGTTGTTCAAGGGTTTACTTGTGAAATTTGTGAAGTGAAATTTGTGCACAAGATATTCAATGGAGGGGAAAGGCAGAAGTGNGAAGAAGTGTTTGAGTGTGAAAATGTTGATTTACTGAACTAGTGCAGCTATTTTGGATGAGTTCATACTTCAGAAGGTAGAAGTATTAGTAATGAATACTTTTGNAGTTCATACTTCATAAGGTAGAAGTATTAGTAATGAATACTTTTGTGGAGTTGCAGGGATTTATATCCTATCCTCTCACCCAGTGCTATCAACCAGGTGGACCAGTGGACAGGATCAGGGGTCTTAAGCCTAGCAGCTAAGCTATCTTCAGGAATTGGTTGGGTGGAACAGGCTTCTTAGGTTGTTGTCTTCTCTACCATTTACCAGGTTCTAAATGTTATTTGATTTTACTTTATGCAAGCAAAGGAACTGGGATGTATGAGATTAGGAGTTGATGTATGTATATGACTGAATCAATTGTTTTTAAAATTAGATAGTGATATCTCTTAGTGTTTAAACATAGATAATTTTTGGTTAAAGGTATATCCAAATGAATGATTTAGGGTTTAGAATATTTTGTTATAGGATAAACAGAATCCCTTTTGTATTTTTCCACACCTTCAAAGAGGTAGTACTCTAGTACAATAGATTAATTTAAGAGAGATGAATAAATCAAGTTCAGATGTGTATGAATCTAACCATTTACTTTTTACTGATAGTCTATTTAAAAATGTTTAAAAGAAAAATTCCTCAACTCTAGAAGTTTTGTTAGTTAAATACTTTTGTTTATTTATTTTCATAAACTTTGTAAAGAGTATTTTTACTAAAACCATTACATAGTTTTGTAAGTGTGTTTATCTTAACACATTAAGATTATTTTACTTTAAAAGGTAAACATATTATACAGATATAATTATTAAGTTAATATGGAACAGGAAAAGAATGCAAACAGATAAAGTTAGACTACATAAACAACACATTGAAACTATAGTAATAAATTAGATATTGTTAATAAACAATTTTTTTAATTTTAGTAATACCAGAAACATCAAAATTATTGAAATACGAAATAGTAAAAGCAACAATTAATGCAGAGTATAGAGTCAATAAATAGTATTCATAATTTATAGCTTCCCTAATTTTAAAAAGAATATATACAATAACATAGTATAATTTGTTAAATATATATATACTAAACACAGTAAAATAGAATTGAAGTAAAACATTTAAAAATCATTATTCACAATTTTGTTTAGGTCACAAGGTCGGACCCTTCAACCAAGAGGAACTTTTCCTTTGATAGTTTTTTTTTAAACATAACCATTTATAGTAAAGAAAACCTAAAAAAATTCCTTCACATATAATGATAATATAATAAATACAATTTAAAAACCAAAATCGAACTTATGAATTCTTACAACAGAGTGATCTCTTATAAAATCTTTAACAGGTAAAAACAAAACAAAGGATCTTTAAAAATTTCGTTATAGTTTTCTATCTCAAAAAGAAGCTGTATCGTATAAGAACCCAAGAGTCCAAGTCTTTCTAAGCCTTTCCTCAACACAGCTCGATATCAAATTTTCAATTAACACTGTCGAGTTTTTAAAGATTAATAAAAAACAATAAAAGTTAAAAACCCTAAATTTTATCCATTAACAATTTCAAAATTATCACTAGTATTAAGCCATATGGCATAATAAAATATTCAAAAACAACCAATAACTGCCACGGTTGCTAAACCATACTTCCACACAGAAATACTCATGCTTTTTCATCCTTTAAGCCTGGCACATCTTGCCAAAGAAACCTCATGGTGTGAACCGAGGCTTACTAGGATGTATCGGTGAAGTGTCAATAGTTGAATGTTGTGGCGAGCTCCCGTCCCTAGCTTTGTCTCGGCCAGATTTCACCTGCACACACAATTACAGTTTTATTGTTTTATCACAAAAATTCTTGAATGTAAAAAGATTTGAATTGTAGTAGGGTTAAAACGAATTTATACCTTGCAGTATTTGTTTTATACCCACAGTCACTTTTATACTTTTTCAAACCCCACTCACTCCACGCTCAAATCTTGACCAAGGAAATCGTAGTTTCAAACAACAAAAAGAAGAGCAACCTACAACCTGCAATTTTTGGTAATAAGTTGAGAAGTAAAGAACTATAAACCCCACCGAGGAAGCCAAGATTCCACTGACAACTTATACCCAGCTTCACTGCGCTTGTAAATATTTCAGCTTGGACCAAAGAAAGACTTCTACCACTCAGAAGAAAAAAAACTCAATCTTTGCCTCGGAGGCCAAAAGCCTTCGAGAGCCTGTCGGCTCTACCCACCAAACAGTGAGACAGAAGTGAATACCAACGTTTCTTTAAGTTTTTGTCGAAATTTTTATAGTTAGGGTTACCTTTTTAATCTCTACCCATGATCTTATTCCACGTGGATTCCACCATCAAAATGATTTTATGGGTTTCGAATTGGTTTTCGGTATAGTCCAAACAATGGGTAAGACCTGCCCTTCATAAACTTTGTTTTATTATTCCTTTGCTTTCAAAGCTTAAGAGTTTTGGTAAATCTTTAAAATAATATTATTATTTTTGCTTACTTTTTAATATATATATATATATATAAAAGACTAATGCAAGATATGTTAGGCTAAAATATAAATACTTGAAACCATATAGGTAGTAAGGTTAAGCCTCTACATTTGATTTTTACTTCAAAAAATTATACAACCTAATATGCAATGAAGATAACCGTAAGCCTAAAGAAAATGAATTAGATATAGTATCATAAGACTGTTTTACACGAAAAATCTAGAATTTAAAAGATCAGTTTCCAAGTAATCTGTTATCATAGAAATAAATTTCATAGAAGGTAAATAAGTTTTTGATACCTTCAGAAGTCAAAATCTTTAAGTTAAACCAGTACTCTAGCATTTTATTTCTGCAGATCTAGATAAGTAAACTAGGAGCTAAACTTGAAGTATAAATCTTATCTATAAAAGAACCTGTAAAAAGAACACCAGCTGACTACATCAGCTTCAATAACATAAGTAAGCCACAGGCACAACCAAGAGCCCCTTCAGTAAGACAAAAAGAACAATCTATTAAAACCTTACTTTTGCTATGATTTTAAATAGTTAATGTCGATACACTCCATCTGAGACTCAGTTAAACTGGCATTTCAATATTTTTTATTTTATATACTGTTAGTAATAAGAGCGTTGTATATATCTATGAATTCATGTAACATTTACTTAAGATATTGTAAAAATGTTATGTGTAGCTGTTAGTTGAAAGAGCCCCTGGACCTAAGATCCAATCCCCACAACCACAGCCACTACCACCCTTACATAGCTCTCACCGTCAAGATTTACTATACTTAATAAATGCACAGCTACATAATGCATAATATTAAAAACCTTATTAAACAAAACAAACATTCCATGTGAAACTTCCACGATTTAGTATAGAGTGTAGATTAAGAGCCACATGTTTCATATCGCACATGTTTCATATCATTCCATGTGAAATTTTTAGCTGATGAAATGATATATAGTCGAAGTACGTAGGCATGATTAGGATGTTCTTCGGGGATATAGCGACAAAGCTTGGAAGTTTTTAGAATATATATTTTATTAATTTTGAATTTATTAAATTTAATATTTAGAATACTCATTAAAAAAATATTTTTTAATTTTATATTGTTTTATTATGATTATTGTTATTTATATTTTATATTTAATAATATTTATTTTTCTAATAATTAAATTTATTATATAATAATTAACAAAATATTAATCAATAAATGTGGTTATACATCACTCTAAAATGGTACTTGTTATATAATAATTAACAAAAATATTAATGTGTCAATAAATAGAGTTATACATCTCTTTAGAATGGTACTAGCTCCTAATAGTATAATAACACAATAGTTATTACACAAATTTATAAATAAAATGATTAATAGTAATAATAAATATAATATTAACATTATTAAAAAAATGAGTGATATACTAATAGGATGACAACACAATACTTATTATACCAATTTATAAACAAAATGATTAATAATAATATAAAATATAATACAAAAATCTACATATTGATTTATTAAATGGTCTCAACTTGTTATAATAAAATATAATACTAAACAAACAATATTAGCTACTTTTTGAGAATTTAAAATTGTTATTAGGTACTAACCTCCTACTTGTATTGTATAGTAAATGAGTACATACACATACACAATAGTTACCATAATATTACAATAAATAATATGCAATATTAATGTTATTAAGAAAATTGGTAAACCTAGAATATAATAGTTTTTTTGTACGCAAGTTTACCTTTGTAGAAATTTAGAAGTGACCAAAAATTTTATGGTGAACCCTCCACCTATAATATTGCTTATTATGATAAGAATTAAACTTGTTAAAGTATACACAAATTTATTATAATTTTTATAACAAATTACAATAGCAAGTCATTAAATAACTTTAGTTTTATTGCTGAAATCTTTTCACATAATTAACTGTTTACATATATCATAAAAAATTAATTATATTACATGAAGGTAAATGATTACTCACAATATTAGTTACACTTATCAAATAATTTGAAAAAGTTACAAATACCAAATAAAATTATAACTTTAATTGGATTGCTGAGAAATTTTTACATAATTAACCATTTACATATATCAAAATATTTAATTATGTTACATTAATATAAATGGTTACTCGCCATATAAACTAACGCTAAGGAAATGAATAGTTGAATGAGATGTAACCATCAAAAAACTAAGGTGAATATGAATATTGAATGCCGTTGTTTAGTGGTAGAGGTATTCTGCATGGGCCATTCTCTTCATGTGAATTTACATATCTTTAGCAATGTGATGAAGCTTGACGACAAAAAGGTTTCCCGAATAATTCTCACTTTGGCATGGAAGAAATTAAGGTCTTACCAGGTATGAAAACTCACGCAACAATGAAACATCAGCTAAGGGCCAACAATGATCTACGAAAAATACCAAGAATGATCAATTAATTATGTTTGACCTCCACACATAATTATATAAAATATCTTTGATATCCTCCGATTTTGATTTTTGATTGTGCGCATTGTTCTTTTTATTCACCAAGTTACTGTAATGTAAATCGTATTTTTAATGTTAAATTTGTCTTCGTCGGTGCGTTTTTACTGGCCAGCCTCTTTGTCTGCTATGGCTGGGCGCGTAACCGCGCGTTGGCCCACCGGGTGAGAGATCATGATCTCGGAAGCTGCTTCAATCCTCGCGATACTTTATAAACTTATAAAGTGTGTCACCGTATACAGGCCTCACTACCTAGTCCTGCATCTTCTTTTTGGCTGGTCACAACTCTCTCGCGCCGTGCAACCTTTTCTGCTTGTTCGATTCCTACACTTCGGCTGACTCATATCGATAACTTTGATCTTGATCTTCCATGGCATCTCAAAGCCAGCCTTCCTCGTCGCTCCTTCGCTGCCTAGTCCTAAAGAGTTTTTATACCTTTCCAATCTCGATGATCAAGCGGGTCTCAGATTTCATACTCCGTGTATACAGTTCTTTAGGTTCAACCCATCAAAGAAGGGTGAGGATCCTGCCAAAGTCATCCGAGAAGGGTTGGCCAAGGTTTTAGTTTTCTACTATCCTTTTGCGGGAAGACTCAAAGACGCTCCTGGCGGTAAGCTCATAGTGGATTGTACGGGCGAAGGCGTGCTGTTTGTAGAAGCAGATGCCGACGTTGCTCTCGAGGAATTCGGAGACCTCCAGCCGCCATTCCCTTGCTGGGATGATCTGCTGCACGACGTGCCGGGCTCGCTAACTATACGAATTCTCCTCTCCTTCTCATTCAGGTTATTTCATTAATGTCCATCATCAATTCAATTAATCTTCGTCTGTATTAATTGTTATCGCCGTTTTCTTTGGTCGCTATTTCCTTGAGCCGAAGTACTGTTATCTGAGCGTAGTAATTATGATGATCTTTCAGGTAACGCGGCTGAGATGCGGAGGGTTCATATTCGCCCTGCGGTTGAACCACACCATGAGCGACGCCACTGGCCTTGTTCAGTTCATGAACGCTCTCGGAGAAATGGTGAAGGGGGCCTCGAGGCCATCGGTTCGTCCAGTTTGGAAAAGAGAAATCCTCCGCCCCCGGACGAAACCCGCTGTTAAATTCCCCCTCTACCAATACGATCAAATCGAAGACAAGGATGGGCAGATGGTGCCCGTTAACGAGATGAGCTACAAGTCATTCTTTTTCGAACCGAAGGAGATTGAATCGTTAAAGATGCAAGCAGTAAACCGAGGCATGAAGAGCCCTACAACGTTTGAAGTTGTATCGGCCTATTTGTGGCGTTTGAGAACGAGGGCCCTTCAATTGCCAGCGGAGCAGGAAGTTCGGTTCATATTCTCCTTGAACGCTCGCACCAAATTCAATCCGCCCCTTTCCGAAGGCTTCTACGGTAATGCGTTTGCCCTTGCATGCGCGAAGACAACAGCAGGTGATCTGGCAAACAAACCCCTGCCCTTCGCTGTGAAGTTGATAAACGAGGCGAAAACGGCTGTGAACGAAGAGTACATACGATCGGTGATAGATTTGATGGAACTGAAAGGGCGCCCTCACTTCACAGTGGTAGGAACCTTTGTGATTTCTGACGTTACCAAAATCGGCTTCGAAGACGTGGATTTCGGGTGGGCGAAAGAGGCCTACGGAGGACCTGGAGGAGATGGAGCGATGCGGGGGTTGTAGAGCTTCTTGATCCAGGTCCGAAATATAAATGGCGTGGATGGAATTGTGGTTCCTGTTTGCTTACCCTCAGCTGCGATGCGAAGATTTCTACGCTCCTTTCTTTAAGGCCAGGGCAACCATTAAAATCAGAAATCAAGGAAGCCACGGAAAACGCTCCTCCGTTTCTACGCTCCTTTCTTTAAGGCCAGGGCAAATATTAAAATCTTAGATAAATACCATTAGAATTAGATAGATGGATTACTTGAAAGGCCATGGCCCCAACATGGCCTTTCAAAATATAAATATAGCATAGTTGTTAAATATATACCAAAAATGTATCAAGAGACTTCAAATGTTAGCCAAAGAAAGGAAAAATATTAATAAGACAGCTATGTTAGGTTAATATATCTTATGTTTAAGAATTTTTATTAATAACCAGGTGAGAATGTTTTTGCAGTCACTTGGGCTAGTTGCTAGTTTTGAAAAAAACAAATAGTATTAAGAGAATAAATATTAATATTGATTCTTTATTATTGCAAAATATCACAATGTTGCTTTAATTTTGTGATTTGATTTAAGTAGTGATTTAATTGTAAACATGGTCATTTCACATGTACATGAATAAATGTTTGTGGTATTGATGATTACATTAACATTACATTACATGTAATTGTACCCCATATTATGTTGTATTTTAATGATTTAAGAGGCTTACTTCTTAAATGTTTTAAAAGAAATAAAAAAGAATATGATATAGGCCTTTTTATATTTTTAAATTAATAATAAAAGACATGTAATGTCATAGCTATCACTAGATAATATGATAATCAAATGTGTTAGGTTTAATATTGTTATTGTTATACTCTAAGTATACTAGGAATATTAATCTATTCAACCATATTATTGTTATACATATATAGCTAAAGCACAACCACAATCATATTTTAAATTACATAAAACATTTATTAAGTTAGAATAATATATATTAATGTGTAGATATATAAAAATGAAAACCAACTCTAGGGTATGTTCCATGTTTCATTGTGTATGGAAAATCTCCACATGTGTCTAAACCTCAATTGACTACACCATATTAACTACTAGTTAGGATGGTACTCACATTTCTTGCAAATTAAGTATAAGTTGTTATTTAAGGAAAACAAAAAATTAATGTATATACTTTTCAAAACTATAAAATTTGTCAATTCATAAGTGTCTATTAATTCTAAAACTAATAATTTCAAAAGAGTAAAAAATTATTTTTTTTATTTTTCAATTTTTTTATTTAATACTTATTTTATATAAAATATTAAAACCTTTTCAATCAAGTTGAAAGCCGTACAAAGTGGACAATAAGGTTGATCACACCTATGTAAAAAGGATCTATAATTAGATTTAGTTTTTTTAAGCACCTCGTGTAATTAAGGGTTGTCTTTATTTACACCAGAGTCATAAATATCATTGTCATTCCACTTGTTAACTTGGTGATGTTGGGTAAAGTTATCTAACATATATTCTGAATATTTGAGGGGTTTAATCATTATCATCGCCATTCTAGTTGTTAACTTGGTGATATTGGGTAAAAATATCTAACATATACTTTGAATATTTGAGGGGTTTAATCATAAATAGCTTCCTCGGCAGTAGAATGTGATGGTAAAACCTCTAGTCAAGACTTATAAAGTAAAGATAAAGATAACTTACAGAGAAGAGGATTCACGGGCCCTGATATTTGTCCTCTCTGTTGGTCTAACGAGGAATCGGTTGAGCACTTATTTTCTTCCTGTTGGGTATGGAAATCTGCTGCAGATTTTTTTGTTGACTATTTCCATATTAATGTTAGTATCTTAGGCATTTTTGTTGCTGATATTGTTTATGGATGGGTTGACAAAATCCCAAAGAGCTCGTCTATCTTCCTGCTGCTTTTCAGTTTGCTGTGGATGGTTTGGAAAGCTCGTAACTCGGCGGTGTTTGAAGGGAAATATAGGAACATACAAAGCATTATCCAGCAGACTTTATTGTCAGTACATTCACCAGTATACGGGGCTGTCACTAAGAAATGTCGTAGCAGGAATATTGGGTCTACTCCAATCAAGACCTTCCGATGTGGCTTTTTTGATGGTGCATCCAACAACATGATTGTTGGTGCTGGACTGTGCATATTTCTTAATGACTCCCACTACCTGGAATTTTCATTGGGGGTAGGACATGGCACTAATACCAAGGCAAAGTTGCTCAATCTCTGGGCACTTTTGCACATATCTCATATGATGGGGATCCCTCTTGCTCAGGTTTATGGCGATTCTCTGGTAATCATCAACTAGGCAAAGGGATCGACTGCTCTCTCCCCACCTGAACTTGTTCATTGGTGTAGGGAGACTAAAAAGCTAGCCACTAGCTTCCAGGACCTGTCATTCTCTCACATTTATCGAGAGCACAACAAGACAGCTGACCATCTTTCTAAAAAGGCACTTTCACTTCCCCAAGGAAAAGGATGCTTTATGGAATTTGATGAGAATATCCTGGTTTTTAAAGACCATTTTCAGCTCTTTTGAGCATGTTTTTGAGGTCTTCCTCTCAGTATGGATCCCCTGGTCACATGTATGTGCTTCTTTCAGGTCTGTTCAGGGTTATTAACCCTTGATATGCAGCTGTCTTTTACTAGAAAGTGCTTCCTTTTAGAATGCTGAGCAGAGTTTTATTGGCTCTCGATAGATGTGAGTAACCAGATAGTCCTCATCACATGATGATACAGTTTTCTGATGAGATATTTGGTATTATGTGCCTTTCCTCCTGATGGGAATATCTGGATGGGTAGTCATGTTAATGGCCACATGAGGTTGATGTATGTATTAATGTCTTTTGACTCAATTTGAATAACAAGGACAGGTTTTTTCCTCTTGAAAAAAAAAAGATATCTATGTTTTCCAAAAAGCGTAAAGTAGTATAAAATAAGTTTAAGTTAATTTAAGTTAAACGAAGTCAAGTGAACTCCTCACCAACTAGAGCTAGGGTGAGCTTAGCCTGAAGTATTAACAGGTTTGTGCTTATATCTACCCGTAATGCATTTTCACCTAGTTTGTGCAAGTATCTATTCCTATGCTTAAGGCGCCCAATGCATGTACTCTAACATGGTATTTGAGCTCCTCTACTTGAGCCTATTATTATAAAATAGAATGGAAAATGGTAAGTCTAGAACCTATTAAACTATATTCTTTGAAAAGCCATAATTTTAAAAAATATTTAAAAATGTTGAGAATATTTACACAGTAAAATTAATTAGATTGCCTCTATTATTCCAAACATTTCTCATACATAGCTTAAGCACTAATTGTGCGACAATGCAAATTTACATTAATGTGGTGGCAATTTCCATCACTTGAACCTACATTAAATTATGGTGTAGTCATTATTGGAAATAACAATCAAAACTCTCGTGGTAGTGGTAAATTGTATGCAAATGCACGACCAATTTTTGAACGACCTAAAAGAGTTAAATTTTGTATGTATTCCTCATTATTTAACATTATGTTAGGAATGTAACATGTATACATTCAAAACTTTAAAAATCGTAAGATGATTTGAGATTGATGATAAACGACTTATTGTTCTAAAGAAATAAGTGGGAATTAAAATTCAATTCCCATTATTGATGCTAACTGCATTTTCTATTGCCAAAAATACAAGAAAAAGTTAAAAACAAGGGCAAGTTCGAAGTCTAAACAATACAATGAAAGAGTTTACTTAAAAAAGGAATTTGTCTACAAATTTATGTATCGAGCTTTCCAAATGCTAATATCCATGGCTTGTCTTCGATAGATGAGATTTCTTAGAGGCCTTTAGATTCAATCAATCAAACACCAAAAAATCTCATGACTAACTAAATCATTAGCAAAAATGACACATCTAATTAAAAAAACTCATTCAATTGCTTCTTTAGATCAATGGAATACCTAACAGATTGTATCGCCTGCAGAGATGGGAAAGAGATAGAAAGTTGAAAGCTCAAAAATGAATTAAATTCACCAAAAATCATTCTTCTTGCAATATATATATATATATGTCAATGTGAGACTTTCAAATATTTGGCTTTACCCAGTACTCTACTTACAAATTATTTAAATTAAATCAACAGCGTTCTTCGGTTTGTAAATTGTTTGTTCTCTGAATAGGTCGACTATCTTAATTATCATCGCTTAATTATCATGGAAATAAGATATTGTTTAACACATCCTTGAATCAAGCAAATCTCGACCTCCTTCCTCCCCTGTCAATTTTATGATATCATGATTTATTTGTACACAAAATATCTAGCCTACCTGTGACTCGAAATCAATGTGGGTCATTGCAATGATACCACCTGTGCGCTTCAAACATTCGAATCGGCCATTAATCCCCTTTGCACTTTGTAGAAGCTCAATTTTTTATATGTATCAATAAACAAAAAACAATGGATAGACGAATAGAAGGATATGTGTATCAATAATTCCTATATGTAAAAAAAATTCCTATTTG
>LPNX010894823.1:105838-116671 GCA_001517045.1 Pseudotsuga menziesii
TTTTTACGAAGTTTAACATTACAAAAACTATTCTATATTTTCTTAAATATATTAAAAATATATTATCTACAATTTGATTGGTCTACAAAGATAAAAGTTTTATTTAGAAACGATTATATACTTTAACTCTTATAACTTGAATGTACTATGCACTTATTTGATTGTTACATGGAGATCGTGATGTGGCATAAGTTATTAGGGTAATCATTACAATGTGATTAAACATTAATAATGGATGAGATAGGCTCTTTGTGTCTAAGTGGGAAGGAATTCCAGTATAATTAAAAATTAAGAAATTCATAAAAATATCTTTTTGAAGATACATAAACCACCCAAAACTATAGGGTGAGTTGATTATATCTATCCCTTATCCCAGACTTAATAAAGATGAAACGTATCTCCAGTTTCTGAAATTAGATTATTTATTTGAATTTAAAAAAATTAGGATTTACTTAAATTTTAGATAATTATTCATTTTTTAATTAAGTTGTTAAGTTTAATATTTTTTAAGATAATGGCTTAAATTTGTTTATATTTATAAATAATTGGATACTAAATAGATAGTATTAATAAGAATTTTTATTTTCATAGGTGTTTTTATTTTAGAAATTGGGGTGGACTATGGCCTATGTTTTTTTAGGATTGCATAAGGATGAGACAAGTATAATGTTCAAATTGATTCTATGGAAGTCATTCGAAACTCAAGATAAACAATTATATAACCGTTGATGAATGGATAACCAACAATTCATGTCACATTACTAGAATAATGTGTGTGTGTGTGTGTTTGTATAATTGATATATATTGGGGAGAAAAATGGTGCTCTACGGTGGTGATATGGGGTGCGAAGGAGTGAGGAATAAAGGATAGGTGGAGAACGCAGAAGTTTTTTTTTCTTTTAATCCTGACAAGCACGAAATGACAACACCTGGTCACACATTCGAAGGAGCGTGGCTAAGATGAAATAATACACAGTTAATAGAAGAGAAGAAGCCATGTTAAACGAAGTGGTGGACTATGAGGATGATTCTAGGGGATACTCAATCTTTTGTAGGGACCAGGAGGTACATAGCTCACATATGAAAGTACCTTCGGACACCTTCGTGAAGGAGGAGGTACGGGGTCCCTCATCAATGACAACAGAATTCACTCAAAATAGTGATGGAATTGGCATCAGTTAGGACGTTCCCCAACCAGAAATTTCGAGGAAAAGAAAAGGTGTATGTCCGAAAGGAGGAAATGTTGAGTTAGTAGTCGACAAAGATATCCATCTTAAACAAATCTCTGCATACCTCAAGGTGGATCTGGTCAGAAGATTCTACGGCAAGGTGACAGGAAGAGATGCTCTGGAAACGTGGATGAAGGAAAAGTGGAACAACTATCTTGGCTAAGTTCCAATTTTTCACATTCTCCGAAGAGGTCGGTTTCTCATAAAAACGCATAATACAGAAGACAATGAAAAACTAATGCAGAGAAACTGGAAATGGGGGTCGTCAGGATTAATCATAAAGAAATGGGGGGTAGATTTCAACGTTAGAAAGACGCCTCACAATATTCAACAAGTTTGGGTAATTCTACCTGGCCTTCCTATGGTTTTCGGGAAAAAAAAATTATTAAGAAGCAATTGGGAACAAACTAGGAAAGTTTGTTTCCTTAGAGGACAATTGGGAAGACAAAACTAATCAAAGATGTGCATGTATATTAGTTGAGATGGACATGCGAGATGGATTATTTGAAGAAATCAAAACTATCATGCATGAGAACGTTTGGTGGCAACAACTAGATTACTAGAAAAAACCATATCGATGTTTTAACTGCAGAAAGGTAGGGCACCTGCAGAAGGATTGCACAACAAAAATTGTGAAGCCACTTTGTAGGAAGGTTTGGGTTCAAAAGGAACATTCCATCTCTCTCATAGAAACACGCAAGAAAAATCAAAGTTTGCAGGGAGGCGAAGTTGCAACTGGGGGAGAGGCTTCAACCTTAAGGAACAAAGGGCCTCAGTCATTGGACAACTAAACAATTATAAATTCAACCCGACACTAGCTTGAAAAAGGGAATAGTATTTGGAAACCATTCAAACCAGAAGAATAAAGGTATTAACGATGGCTGTCCATTAAAATCCCTTACTCTGTTTAAGAAAAAAGAGTATTTAGTGAAGGAAATACCCTTGACAGAAATTAATTTGAATTTGAACAAAATTTTAGACAAAAAAATAAATAAATTTGCATGCAACAATATGGAAGGAAGAAAGGAATATGATTTAATATCAAGGGGCACACCATCAGTAGAAGAGGAGCTAGTCTCCATAGGGGGTTTAGCTCTCATTCCCGCCCAAAAACACGTTTTGGCAGAAAGTCTTTGCTCTCAAAGGATAAAAAAAAGGTGGCTTTGGATGTTAAAGATGGAAAACAAACAACAATCAAATGGGCTCTTAGAGTGTTGGCCCTTGGAAAAGGTGACTAATTATCCTTCCCTCATACAATTAACGAGGGATAGGGGGTAAAAAAATTTCCCTCAAAAGGATGATAAGTATCTTAAAACAAACGGTGTTAATGATTCAGGAAACAATGTTGGAGGGAAAAATTGCAAAAGAAACAATTAATGAGTTTGTGAAGGACTAGAAAATGGAAAGAATGGATTCAAACGAACACTCTAGAGGCATTCTCACTGCGTGTAGCGCTTGGTTGAATCTTATTTTAGTAACAAAGCATGAATCGGTTTTGGAGACTAAACTCAAAGATGGATAGGCAGGGATGGATTTCACAATTCTGAATGTTTACAGACCTTTCTATAACATGATGGTTTTTTGGAAAACCTTTTATAGTTCAGGTGCTATGAGAGTAATAAATGTGATTTTTGGAAGATATTTAAACCTAACACTCATGATGAGTGAGGTGTTGGGGGAGAACGTAAGATAGGATACCTTGATCTCCTTTTTCATGGATTTCTTCGAACGAAGGAAATTGGTAGATGTAGCACCTTTGAAATTGGAACCTACTTGGAGAAACATAAGCGGAGGAGCTCAGGCTATTTCTAAAATATTAGATCGTTTTTCAGTTGGAGAAAATTTATTCAATGGGAACGTAATACTTCAGTCTATGATAGAAGCTGGGGGGATATTCGACTACAGACCAATAACCCTGACAGTTAAATTACGAGGAAAAAAAAACCTTCCCCCTTTAAAATCAACATGTTTTGATTGAAGGAGGAAAAATATAGGGTTCGCATTCATAATGCTTGGAAACCCTTAAGGGAATCACCGAACCATTATTGTATGCAACAATTTGCAAAAAATATGGCCCACACAAAGAAAATATCGAAGATGTGGGACAAGAAACATAAATATTTCTCACAGGAGGACATAAAGGAGGTTGAAAAGAAGATAGATGATATATATGGGAAGAGCGAGAAAGCAGCATTCAGTACATAAGAGGTAGAAAATTTGAGGCTATTGGAAGGAAAAAAGGATTCTTTGTTGAAAAGGGAAGAAAAAATGTGGATATTAAAAAACAGGGCTATGTGGCTCGAAGAAGGGGACAAAAACACCAAATACTTTCACAGGTACGCTTCTTATAGGAAGAATATAATTAATATATTTGAAATAAAAAAGGGTCAGGGAGAAATGGAAAATCCTTTTTAGGAAAAAGCAGAAGCAGGGGTCAAGCATTTTCAAAATATATTTATGGAACCGGAAGGTTGTCCAATATCAAATATATTGGAAGTTTTAAGGCTTTTCCAGAGGATGATTTTAGAGGAGATGAATGAGGAAATTACAAAGGAAATATCAGAAGAGGAAGTCAATCATCTCCTCCATTCATTCCAAAAAGGGGAAAGTACAGGTCTAGATGGCTTCACCCTAGAGTTCTATCTAGGTTTTTATGATTGTATAAAGGAAGACATATTAAAAGTAGTGAAGGAATGACATAAGTCAAGAAAGGTATTAGGGATGATCAACTCAAAATTGTTTACATTAATCCCCAGAAAAAATAAATATGATTCCTTAGATGATTTTCAACCAATATCTTGTTGCAATATGATCTACAAAGTAATAGAAAAGGTCATATCCCTAAGGATTAAACCTATCCTGAGTGAAATTATAACAAAAGAACAGTTCGGATTTTTATTCAACAGGAAAATCCATGATGTAGTTTCTTTGGCACAAGAAGCTATACATACAATCAAGAGGGAGAAACAATGTTCCTTCACAATAAATTTGGATTTATTTAAAGCTTGTGATCGATTAAGTTGGACCTTTGTGAGGATGCTATTGACTCAAATTGGAATGGCTTTCCAACTGGTGGAACGGATATTGGGATGTATACAATATACCTCTTTTGTTGTTCTAATAAAGAGGTCCCCATCCAATTTTTTTCGCCCAAAAAGAGGATTAAGCCGGGGGTGCCCCCTATCTCCATTCTTATTTCTATTGGTGACAAAGCTTTAAGTCAGCTAATCCACAATGCCAAAGAATATAGTTATATAGAAGGAATAAAGGTATCTAGTGCAGAATAAATAACTTAAACTCTCTTTGTTGATGATGTCCGTTTCTTTGGGAAGGGATCTATCATGAATCTCAAGGCTTTTGCCTCCCAACTAGATAACTATAAAAAAAAGAAATGGGTATGGTAATCAAAATAGAGGAATAAAACTTGGTATACTATGAATTCTCAGTAGACATGATTCAGAGTGCAAAAGACATATCTCCTTTTCCAGATATACCAGCTAAATATGGCTTCAAGTACTTAGGTTTTTTCCTAAAACCTAATAGTTATTCCTTTCAGGACTGTGTTTGGTTGTACAAGAAAATTGAAAACCTAATTTCAACATGAACCAATCATTTCTTGTCCAGAGGAGGCATATTAGTACTCTTAAAAGAAGTCATTCGGATGGTCTATTGGGAATAAATAGCTTATATCCCAAAAGGAAATTTGACAAAGATAAGAAAGAAATGTTTCTCCTTCCTATGGACATCAAGAAAACAAGAAAAAGGAATGCCACTGGTCAAATGGTATGTAATTTCCCTACCAAAGGAAATTTTTGGATGGGGAATAAAAAATCTGACTCTGTTATGTAAATCTCTAGCATCAAAAGTGTTATAGAGATTAGCTCAGAACCCAGATTCGTTGTGGGGAAGGGTTATGATTAAGAAATAATATACAAATGCTTCTTTAGTGGAATGGTTCAGGAATGCAAATAAAACCCATAAGAATGGATCTGCGGGATGGGACGCATTGGTTCAGGCATTCCCCTTAATCAGTAATTGGATGACATGGAGAATAGGAAGTGGAACAAGAGTTAAAGTAGGGGAAGACCCATGGGAAGGAGATGGGGAGGAATATATACTTTCAAATAAAGTCATTCAACATTTGAGAATATAGAGAATTACTTTTTTAGAAGACACTTAATCCCAACAAACTTAATTAATAGGAAGGATGGGATGGCAAACTTCCCAGGAACACGAATTAGCAGGAGGTGAAGCAGAAGAGTGGAACATATATGTTAATAAAATTGTCACAAATTTTTTCCATCTAAAGAAGCAAAATAAGACAAGCTCATCTGGACCAAAAACATGAAAACTAGAGAATTCACAGCAAAACAAGGATATGATGTAGCAGGCAGTGAGCTAGAAAAAGCTGAAAAATATGGTGGTGGAGTAGTATATGGGATATCCAAAGTCCCCTGAAGGCCATTACAACCCCGTGGCTAGCTCTAAAAAACAATTTTCTCACTTGGGAAATTTTGAAAAAGAGGGAATTTGAAGGACCGGGAATATGCTCAATGTGTAAAACAAATGAGGAACAAACCTCTCACTTGTTCAGTTTGTGTCCTTATGCAGGTGATGTCTGGATCTTAGTCACGCAGAAGCTTTCTAATAACAAAGCACATGATCAAAATGAAGCTTCACTAGAACATAAAACACATGCATGACAGAAAGATGAACGGGTGCATTGCTATGATTCCTTTCCATAATTATTTGTTTATAGCATTTAGGAGGCACGTAATAGAGAAATTTTCTAAAACATATGGACTTTCAAAAAAGTTTGAGATTAAGGGTCTTTTTATTCAGTGACATTGAGGGATGACATAGATGGAAGCATAGAAGATCGGTAGCAGAGGAGGATACCTGGAAATCTAATACAAAATGTCCTGAGGAAGAGAGTACAAGATGCAGAGGGAGGATGGTACTATGCTTCGAAGGAATGACTATAGTAGATCTCAAAGTTTGAGAATATTGACATGGTATGGCAGGATGGAAAACTCCCTCTTGAACTTAGGATTTACTAAGAGTAAAAAATATTCCAACCACTACTTCAAGGTTGAAGGTTGATGACAAATAATACTCATGTTATATTTAGATGAGTTGTTCCCAACAGGTGGAGATGAACTCATTACAGATGAAAACAGGAGGATTCCCACTCAGTTCGAGATGAAATACCTAGGGATAATGCATTACTTATTAGGCATGTAGGTGTGGAAGAGTGTGGATACAATCTTCCTTGGTCAATGAAAGTATGCCATGGAGACTTTGAAGAGATTCAAAATGCAGGACTGTAAGGCAATGGGCACACCTATGGCATCAAACTTGAAGCTACTATGTGATGCTTCATTAAAGTCAGTTGATGCCACAATGTATCGGTAGATAATTGGTTTGTTGATGTACTCAATGAACATGAGGCCAGACATATTCCTTGTTTTGAACACTCTGAGCCAGTTCCTGATAGATCCGAGACATCTTCACCTGATTGTTGCAAAGCATGTATTAAGGTACCTGAAGAGTATATTTGAGTATGGGATCAAGTATGAAACATAATAATAAATAGCATGGTTATTTCGATTCGAATTGGGAAGCAATGCCACTAATAGGAAGAGAACTTAAGGATGATCCAGATCGTGCCCACGTGCACATTGGGGACAACAATCAATAGAATGTGTCGAGCACTGTTATGGAGGAAGCCTATAAGAAAAATTAGCATAGCATGAAATGCACTAGGTTGAAAAGAAATATACACATAAACAATATACAATAATTCGAACCAATTTATTAATTCTGCTCGATGAAAGAAGGAGGAATCAGATAAATGTCTATATTGCATAATGTACATGCTTATATAGGATGTTGAGATGTTTGGGTGACCACCCGCTACATTCAGTTATAAAAGAAGTTATAATGGTTCAAAATTTCAACCATCGTAGAGCATGTTGGTGTGTTGTATGTTGAGGCGAACCTGTCAAGAGAGGAAAACCTGTTAGCTGCAAACCTATCGAAGGAAACCCTGTCGAGGTGAACCTATCAAAGGAAAACCTGTCGAAGGAAAACCTGTCAAAGGAAACCCTGTCGAGACAGACCTTTTGACTGCTGGTTGGATCAATCATCCTTCCTTAAAAAAAATGGTCTCTATTGTGTATTTGTTTACGTAAGGAAACATGTTAGTGACTTCATTAACAGAACACCATTTTCCTTGCACAAGGAGTTGTCAAGCTTTAGCCACTTGAAACAAGGGAATCGAGTCCGTCCTTGTAAGGCATATACGTCGTCCCATGATGGTGTCACAAAGAAGAGGTTCTTGCATACCTGGATGAATGTCTTTGGGTTTTTCTCTCTGCAAGTCATTTTGTTCCAATAAGGGTGTAGGGTATGGTTGAAGTAGATCTACATTGAAAAATGGATGTAGTCCAAGGAATCAAGGAATGTCTATCTGAAAAGTGTTTCTCCGATCTATTTAAGGATACTATATGGACTATATTGCAAAGGTTTCATCTTTCAATATGGACCAGTGAAGTGCTCCTTCTTTAGATGCAACCAGACTTGATCCCTAATTTGGAATGAATGAGGAATACGATGCTTATCATGCCGGGCCTTAGCTTTTTCACTCGCTCGTTGTAACATTTCCTATGCTTCTTTCTGAATGTTGTATGTTTTATCTCTAAAATTCAATTCTTTCTCCACTTCTCGTCCTTCGAAGTCGATGTCATTTGACTATGTCAAGGAACTGATTAAGTCGATATGCGCTGAGGGTTAAATTTGTAACAAATATCAAATGAACTCTTTCCTGTAGAGTAATGTTGAGCACGATTGTAGCTATGTTGTATGTATGGAAGGCTATCATCCCATGTTCGACGATGCTTGTGGTTTTACATGTGAAGCAATTGTACGACTAAGCGATTTACAACTTGCGTCTACCTGTTTGTCTATGGATGGAAGGCCGTTGAAAAAGAAAGTCTTGTATCGAGATGTTGCCAGAGATTTTACCAAAAGGTACTTGCAAATATAGCATCTCTGTCAGAAATAATGGTCATCGAGAGGCCATAATTTTCCACACATGTCCAAAGAAGAGATGAGCAGTCTGATATGTTGTCGTAGTCTTCTTGCATGGTATGAGTATAGCCATCTTGGAAAATATGTCAACTACTACTAATATCGAATCATACTGCTGTTTGGTAGTAGTATATCCCATCAATTAGTCCATATAAATGGATTTCCATGGTCGATTAGGAATTGGAATGGGTGTGTATAGTCCTTGTCATCGATTCGACAGTTTAGAAATGGCATAAACTACACACGATTGAATGTACTTATTGATGTCAGATTTAAGTGAAGGCTAGTATAAATACTTTTGGAGGATAACAAGTGTTTTTTTGTAATGTCCCTTTTTGGAAATTTTATTAAATGACCAATTTTTCCACTTTTTCCCCAATTTTGACCTCAACTAGTTTTGATGTGTAGACCTCCAAATTGAACCAAACGCTCCCAAATTTTCTCAGAAGGTACATGAATGATTTTGGAACTTAAATATGATGTTAAGGGATGTTTTATGACCCCCAAATTAATTATGAAAACTTTTTAATGTTCTGCTCAAATTAGGAGTCTTTACTAGCATATTGAGGCTCCAATTCCCCCTCGGTAATTGTCGGGAATGGATTCTCAAATGGTTGAAAAGTCACTCGAATTTCTGAACATATGTAGGGGATGTGTAAGGGAATTTTTTAAAGTCTCATATGAATCATGGTTCATTTTATATAGTTTTTTATGACTCTTTCCAAAACAGCTCCCAAATCACAATTTCGACCCTTAGGGAAAAGGCACCAAATCTTCTCCCAATGCAATAAAAATGAGTAAAATGTATTCCAATGATTAATTACCGAACATTAGACTTGAAAAAACATTAATGACAGTCCATTCATCATACATTTATTAGATATACATTCCTCCATTTGAAATAATCAGCATTATCATAGCATACATCAATGTAGTGGGGAAATGGTCAGCGTTTTCTCATTGATAATCACTTTTCCTTACAGCCATTTGATATTTCCACCTTATACTTTATGAGAATGAATAAAATATCATATTTAGATTATTACAATCAGTAATGGACAATGAAAATCTCTCCCAATTCGAAATCATTAGCATTACAATGGTGCACAACAAGATAGTGGGGAAATGACACTATTTCTTCATTGTTTAACATTTTTACATGAAATATTTTGGAATTTCGACCTGAGAGTCTTCTGAACTTGAAATACATAATATTTACATCAGAACATTAAATAATGGAGCATTATAATCTTCCCCAAAGAGATCAATAGCTCACACAAAGCGCAGTCCCTCCATGAGTAAAAATATGGCATAAAAAAATGCACTGCTACATAATGCATAATATTAAAAACCTCATTAAACAAAACAAACATTCCATGTGAAACTTCCACCATTCAGTATAGAGTGTAGATTAAGAGCCACATGTTTCATATCGCACATGTTTCATATCATTCCATGTGAAATTTTTAGCTTATGAAATGATATATAGTGAAAGTACATAGGCATGTTTAGAATGTTCTTCGGGGACATAACGACAAAACTTGGAAGTTTTTAGAATATATATTTTATTAATTTTGAATTTATTAAATTTAATATTTAGAATATTAATAAAAATATATTTTTAAATTTAAAATTTTTTTTTATGATTATTGTTATTTACATTTTATATTTAATAATATTTATTTTTCCAATAATTAAATTTATTATATAATAATTAACAAAATATTAATTGATCAATAAATATGGTTATACATCACTCTAAAATGGTACTTGTTATATAATAATTAACAAAAATATTAATGTATCAATAAATAGAGTTATACATCACTTTAAAATGGTACTAACTTCCTAATAGTATAATACCACAATAGTTATTACACAAACTTATAAATAAAATGATTAATGGTAATAATAAATATAATATTAACATTATTATTAAAAAAATATATTAAAAAATGAGTAATATACTAATAGTATGGTAACACAATAGTTATTATACCAATTTAGAAACAAAATGATTAATAATAATAAAAAATATAATACAAAAATCTACATATTGATTTATTAAATGGTCTCAACTTGTTATAATAAAATATAATACTCAAGAAACAATATTAGCTACTTAAAAGAATTAGTGAACAGCGGACACGTCATACATATTTTTAGCAATGTGATGAAGCTTGACGACAAAAAGGTTTCCCCAATAATTCGCACTTTGGCTGGGAAGAAATTAAGGTCTTACCAGGTATGAAAACTCACTCAACAATGAAACATCAGCTAAGGGCCAACAATGATCTATGAAAAATACCAAGAATGATCAATTAATTATGTTTGACCTCCACGCATAATTATATAAAATATCTTTGATATCCTCCGATTTTGTCGCGACTGGCCAGCCTCTTTGATATAAAATATCTTTGATATCCTCCGATTTTGTCGCGACTGGGCGCCTAACCGCGCGTTGGCCCACCGGGTGAGATCATGATCTCGGAAGCTGCTTCAATCCTCGCGA
>LPNX010894823.1:117283-128855 GCA_001517045.1 Pseudotsuga menziesii
AATTATCATGATTTTTCAGGTAACGCGGCTGAGATGCGGAGGGTTCATATTCGCCCTGCGGTTGAACCACACCATGAGCGACGGCACTGGCCTTGTTCAGTTCATGAACGCTCTCGGAGAAATGGTGAAGGGGGCCTCGAGGCCATCGGTTCGTCCCGTTTGGGAAAGAGAAATCCTCCGCCCCCGGACGAATCCCGCTGTTAAATTCCCCCTCTACCAATACGATCAAATCGAAGACAAGGATGGGCAGATGGTGCCCGTTAACGAGATGAGCTACAAGTCATTCTTTTTCGGACCGAAGGAGATTGAATCGTTAAAGATGCAAGCAGTAGACCGAGGCATGAAGAGCCCTACAACGTTTGAAGTTGTATCGGCCTATTTGTGGCGTTTGAGAACGAGGGCCCTTCAATTGCCAGCGGAGCAGGAAGTTCGGTTCATATTCGCCTTGAACGCTCGCACCAAATTCAATCCGCCGCTTTCCGAAGGCTTCTACGGTAATGCGTTTGCCCTTGCATGCGCGAAGACGACAGCAGGTGATCTGGCAAACAAACCACTGCCCTTCGCTGTGAAGTTGATAAACGAGGCGAAAACGGCTGTGAACGAAGAGTACATACGATCGGTGATAGATTTGATGGAACTGAAAGGGCGCCCTCACTTCACAGTGGTAGGAACCTTTGTGATTTCTGACGTTACCAAAATCGGCTTCGAAGACGTGGATTTCGGGTGGGGCAAAGCGGCCTACGGAGGGCCTGGAGGAGATGGAGCGATGCTGGGGTTGTCGAGCTTCTTGATCCAGGTCCGAAATATAAATGGCGTGGATGGAATTGTGGTTCCTGTTTGCTTACCCTCTGCTGCGATGCAAAGATTTAAAGCAGAAATCAAGGAAGCCACGGAAAACGCTCCTCCGTTTCTACTCTCCTTTCTTTAAGGCCAGGGCAAACATTAAAATCTTAGATAAATACCATTAGAATTAGATAGATGGATTACTTGAATGGCCATGGCCCTAACATGGCCTTTCAAAAATAAATATAGCATAGTTGTTAAATATATACCAAAAATGTATCAAGAGACCTCAAATGTTAGGTAAGCTATGTTAGGTTAATATATCTTATGTTTAAGAATTTTTATTAATAACCAGGTGAGAATGTTTCCGTTGCCACTTGGGCTAGTTGCTCGTTTTGAAAAAAACTAATAGTATTAAGAGAATAAATAGTAATAATGATTTTTTATTATTGCAAAATATCACAATGTTGTTTCAATTTTGTGATTGGATTTAAGTAGTGATTTAATTGTTAACATGGTCATTTCATATGTACACTAATAAATGTTTGTGGCATTGATGACTACATTAACATTACATTATATGTAGTTGTACCCTATATTATGTTGTATTTTAATGATTTAAGAGGCTTACTTCTTAAATGATTCAAGAGAAATAAAAGAGAATATGAAATAGACGTTTTTATATTTTTAAATTAATGAAAAAAAACATGTAATGTCATAGCTATCATTAGATGATATGATAATCAAATGTGTTAGGTTTAATATTGTTATTGTTATACTCTAAGTATACTAGGAATATTAATCCATTTCAATATATATAGCTAAAACACAACCACAATCATATTTTAAGTAACATAAAATATTTTTTAAGTTAGAATAATATATATCAATGTGTAGATATATAAAAATGAAAACCAACTCTAGGTTATGTTCCATGTTTCATGCTATATGGAAAATCTCCACATGTATCTAAACCTTAATTGACTACACCATATTAACTACTAGTTTGGATAGTACTCACATTTCTTGCAAATTAAGTATAAGTTGTTATTTAAGGAAAACAAAAAATTAATGTATATACTTTTCAAAACTATAAAATTTGCCAATTCATAAGTCTCTATTAATTTTAAAAATAATAATTTCAAAAAAATATAAAATTATTTTTTTATTTTTCAATTTTTTTTATTTAATACTTATTTTATATAAAATATTAAAACCTTTTCAATCAAGTTGCAAGCCGTACAAAGTGGAGAATAAGGTTGATCACACCTATGTAAAAAGGATCTATAATTAGATTTAGTTTTTTTAAGCACCTAGTGTAATTAAGGGTTGTCTTTATTTACACCAGAGTCATAAATATCATTGTCATTCCAGTTGTTAACTTGGTGATATTGGGTAAAATTATCTAACATATATTCTGAATATTTGAGGGGTTTAATCATTATCATCATCATTTCAGTTGTTAACTTGGTGATATTGGGTAAAAATATCTAACATATACTCTGAATATTTGAGGGGTTTAATCATAAATAGCTTCCTCAGCAGTAGAATGTGATGGCAAAGCCTCTAGTCAAGACTTATAAAGTAAAGATATCTATATTTTCCAAAAAGCATAAAGTAGTATAAAATAAGTTTAAGTTAATTTAAGTTAAACGAAGTCAAGTGAACTCCTCACCAACTAAGAGCTAGGGTGAGCTTAGCCTGAAGTATTGACAGGTTTGTGCTTATATCTAGCCTTAATGCATTTTCCCCTAGTTTGTGCAAGTATCTATTCCTATGCTTAAGGTGCCCAATGCATGTACTCTGACATGGTATTTGAGCTCATGTACTTGAGCCTATTATTATAAATTAGAATGGAAAATGGTAAGTCTAGAACCTATTAAACTATATTCTTTGAAAAGCCAAAATATTAAAAAATATTTAAAAACCTTGAAAATATTTACACAATAAAATTAACTAGATTACCTCTATTATTCCAAACATTTCTCAGACATAGCTTAAGCACTAATTGTGCAATAATGCAAATTTTACATATATGTGGTGGCAATTTCCATCCCTTGAACCTACATTAAATTATGGTGTAGTCGTTATTGAAAATAATAATCAAAACTCTCGTGGTAGTGGTAAATTGTATGCAAATGCATGACCAATTTATGAATGACCTAAAAGAGTTTAATTTTATATGTATTCCTCATTATTTAACAATATGTTAGGAATGTAAGACGTATACATTCAAAACTTTAACAATCGTAAGATGATTTGAGATTGATGATAAACGACTCATTGTTCTAAAGAAAGAAGTGGGAATTAAAAGTCAATTCCCATTCTTAATGCTGACTGCATTTTCTATTGCCGAAAATACAAGAAAAAGTTAAAAACAAGGGCAAGTTCGAAGTCTAAACAATACAATGAAAGAGTTTACTTAAAAAAGGAATTTATGTATCGAGCTTCCCAAATGCTAATATCCATGGCGTGTCTTCGATAGATGAGATTTCTTGGAGGCCTCTAGATTCAATCAATCACACACCAAACAATCTCATGACTAATTAAATCATTAGCGAAAATGACACATCTAATTAAAAAAACTCATTGAATTGCTTCTTTAGATGAATGGAATACCTGACAGATTGTATCACCTACAAAGATGGGAAAGAGATAGAAAGTTGAAAGCTCGAAAATGAATTAAATTCACCAAAAATCATTCTTCTCGTAATATATATATATATTTGTCAATGTGAGACTTTCAAATATTTGGCTTTACCGAGTACTCTACTTACAAATTATTTAAATTAAATCAACATCGTTCTTCGGTTTGTAAATTGTTTGTTCTATGAACAGGTCGACTATCTTAATTATCATCGCTTAATTATCATGGCAATAAGATATTGTTTAACAGATCCTTGAAACAAGCAAATCTTGACCTCCTTCCTCCCCTGTCAATTTTATGATATCATGATTTATTTGCACACGAAATATCTAGCCTACCCGTGACTCGAAACCAATGTGGGTCATTGCAATGATACCACCTGTGCACTTCAAACATTCGAATCGGCCATTAATCCCCTTTGCACTTTGTAGAAGCTCAATTTTTTATATGTATCAATAAACAAAAAATAATGGATAGATGAATAGAAGGATCTATGTATCAATAATTCCTATATGTAAAAAAAATTCCTATTTGGTGAGTCACTTTCATTTTATTTTGTATATCTATAAATGGAATTAATGCGTCAACATATTTAGTTGGGATATGATAATTATTTAGTGTCTTGCATCCATGGATACATATATCAACAAATGAAATCATCTTGATTGGTAGAAGCGCTACAACATTATGCATCCCTAATTGTTATTTGATTTAAAGAGGATTGGCAAGATTGTAATTTTTCTTTTTCTTTGGGGATTTACCTTCTCACTTATGTTTTAATTGTCTAGGATCCAAGACTAGGTTTTCATTTACAAGCAACTCTCAATTTTCCTTTCCTCAATTTCCCCTTACTATATAGTGTAATTTGGATATGCAGCGAATATATGGCACCACAGTATGGTTTGTAGGGACAATTATCTATAAAAGATTATGTCTATAGCTTCAATGCTCTTCTCCTGGAACTTATTACAAGAAGAAAGAATGCTCTGTGATCAAATTTGTCACATGGATCTGGGATCACATCTTGTTATGTATCATCTGCTTCAACTCAAACTCCTATCGTGGCTCCTCTATCTAATGCCACATCTTCCATTACAGCATTGTCACCCAGGTAATATACGTAAATGATGTTCTGATAAGACACAGTGTTTCTGCGTTTCTAAAATATCTCACATTTGTTTCTACATTCCTAAATATCTCATATTTAAATAAATTAAAAATAAAATAAATGGAGAGAATTGAAAACTTAACTACTTTTTGAATAGGGGAGAGAATAAACAAAGAGAAAGAGAACAAAATGAACACTTTTTTCCCTAATGAAGGGAGAGCATCTTGAATATCAATGAGAACATTTTTCTTAAAAGAAAAGGATTGCAGAGAGTGGACATTGTTGGGGGTAATGGCCCCTAATACACTAGAAGGTTCAATTGTATATCCTTGAGTGTTGAGTAGGCCATGGAAAGTATATGGCCAGTCAAAGAAGGACTATGTTAAGGGGAAAAAATTTACAATATTTACATAGAGAGGGTAAAGCACCTTATGGCTACTCTGTAGTAGTAAACATGTTAGAGAACATAACCCTAAGTCTTTCTTTCCTAGTGTTCTTGGTATGGATCACTCGCGACTTTGGAATGAACAGTAAATTGTTGAAGATCTATTGCTGGGAGGAACGTGGATGTTCCCTAAATAGTTGGAGGCTTGAATGGTGATAAGTTTTCTAATTTTTGCACTTTCTTCTACGAATTAAGATGTTATGGTTGAATATGTTTATTGCCATGAGAGGTGCTCTACAACCCAGTATGGGGGAGATCTTTTAACGTGATGTAACATGATGCAACGTTAGTAATGTTTGTAACATGTCGGCAAAAAATAATAGTTATTGCATGGGGGAGATCTTGTAACGTTATGTAATGTTATGTAAGTTATGTCGGCTATAAATAATATTGCCTATTATGACGAAGATGTTGTAGAGTTACTTTTTACTTGCTATGATGTAGATGTTGTAACGTTATGTAATAATACTTTTACTTCTAAAAAGTAAAAAGTAATAAATTTATAAATTTAAAAAGTAATCAATTTATTGGTTTTGTCGCTATTAAGTAAAAAGTAATAAATACAAATTTTAATTATCGAGCAAAATAAACTCGAAGAGGTTTGCACCTTAAGATATTTGATCTCTCTCGATGCTTGATAAATACTAGGATTTGGATGTAGGTTTATTCCAGTTATGCGCTACCATGTGAAAAGTTTAGATATTCATGATTATGTAAATGAATTAGATAAAGGTATACAAATTGTCTTCACACAAATTGATGTTTCTTGATTGGGGACATTCACTCTTTTTTTTGTTTTTTAACCAAGAAAACCAATATCTAAGAGTTGAATCCGTGAGAGGGATTTACTCTAGGGTTTACGAGTAGGTCTATCAACAACAAATAAAAAAATTAAAGATTAAAGAGAATTCTTAAATTGATGTGACTCTGAATGATCATTTACATCGATGTCAGGTTAACTATTGAAAAATTTTAGTCGTTTAGTTGTAACTGTGTACATGTTATCTGCAATTCAAAGAAAAGTATCTATCAACATTCTATTATAAGTAGAATAGCATGGGTAGGCATATAAATAACCAAAATGGCTGAATTTAGAAGAAAACCAAGAAGGGGAACTATTAAGCACAATAAGAATAACTACTTCAAAAAAATTAAATGAAAGGATTTGAGAATACGTTAGTTGTCCATTCAATTCAATGGAAGTTGCTTTATGGGTGTCAGTGGGAAGTGGTGAATGATGGAAGAATGACGAATAAATCCCTTGCTTCTTTGTCTTGGCTCAAAGAAAGCAAGCAAGCTACAATAGAAATCCCTATGGTTGAGCCTACCCGGAATTGATTTTTTTGTTTGGCAAGAAACAGGTTTAGATTGTTGATAAGAAACACCCGCCCTCACTCGCTCTCTATTAGAATATCCATAACTGAGGAGAGCATTAGCCGCTTAGTAAACTTAAAAAATAATACGGTGAAAAAGAAACCCAAGGAAAAGAGAAACTATGACTTTATATTGCAGTAGTCGAATTAATTTATTCAAGACAGAAATGGATAGAATCATGAACAGATTATGATTTCAAAAAATTAGTTTTTTAATTAGAGTCTCCATAAAAGAGGCCATTTATTTATTTTAAACATTATCCTTCTTTGGATAAAACTATCAATGATGAATGCCAAAAATGCATGGAATAATGCATTAGGTTAGAGACTTCAAAATCCTATGCAAACTTCATATCCTTTTTGCGAATGTCTAAATGAAAAAACAACTCAAAAATTTTCAATTTTAAATATTTTAATAGCGACGAGAGTTTTAGATTTTAGAATTTTCTTCAACTTAAAACCATGATTTTACAGTATCTTTAAAACAAAGGTAAATGAGATCTCCTTACTGAGTTGTTTTCAACTTGATGGTTATGTTGAATTATCTTTAGGGTTTAGTAATAAACATATTAAAGAAAAATAAACATATTATAAACTTATTACCAAAAAAATTGAAATGAGGTTGAATGTTACGAGGGTTTTTTAAGAAAAATAAATTATAAATTTATTCACGAAACAAACCAATTTTGAATGGCAATATTGATTTGTTCTTAATTTTGGTTAACAAAAACTAAATTATAAATTTAGTTAGAAAATGGATTAAACTTTAAAACTTTCGTTAGGATTTGGAAATAAAAATAAATTATTAATATTTATTATAAATCTATTTAGAAAATGGAGCAAACTTTTTGAAAAGAGTTTAAATAGTCTTTACCATTTGGAAATAATAAATAATTTTTAGGATTTTGAAATGAAAGTGAATTATTAGTATAAATAAAAAAATAGCTTTAAAGTTTTCACTATTATGTAATTTTAATAAATTGATTCATTTTATTGTATTTTTTAATGTTATGTTGAAGAATAATTTAGATTTTTTTTAGTTTTTTTTCTTTACAATTCGATAAAGTTATTAGTCTTCACATATAAAGGTGAACCTTGTAGTTATTTAAATTAGAGTCTATAGTTATTTAAATTTGATTAGTAGAACTATTTTTACAATATATTTGCATGAATGTTTGATAAATATTTTATGTTCAATTACAATGTTTTCAAATGATCTCAATGATATAATTCTATTTTTATCTGTTACCCATATCTAATTCATTTACATAATCATGAATATCTAAACTTTTCACATTGTGGCGCACAACTTGGCCAACCTACATCCAAATCCTAGGATTTATCAAGCATCTAGAGAGATCAAATCTCTCAAGGTGCAAACCTCTCCCAACTTTTTCACCTTGAAAGATTTGATCCCTCTGAGGGCTTGATAGAGCCTAGGATTTGGATCTACGCTAGTTTAGATTACATAACTGATTTTGATGTTATTTACATTATCTTTATAATTTATATATTCTTCTTTGTGTCCATGCTCCATTGAACTAAACCTTTAATGTTCCTAGTATATATATTGTTTACTCTACCATAAAATTCTTTAACATTAATTATCTTTGTTTATATTGATATTAAAAGCAAAAATCTTTTGCTGGTTTATCTTTTATGTTAAAGCACTGACTTGGTATGTTCTGTGTTTGAAAGGTAGCGGGATGGTGTTACTTGTGTAAAATGGAAGGTGAATCCAATTTTCATATTGGAGTGGAGTGTCCATTTACTCAGAGTGTTTGGTTACTTATTGCAGGTAACCTAAAACTTAATAATCTTTGGAGTGGTGTATCTGTCTGATTGCTTCAGAAATTGGTGTTTAAATATGGAGGCTGCCGATTTTATTCCTTTACCTATCATAGTCTTATGGTTCATCTCGAGGGCCAAAAACTTGTCTTGTTTTGAGGATCTTTCTTTGACACCGGCATAGGTTTCCAGCTTTAGTTTGGGTATGATGAGGGCTTTGCTATAGAAAAGTTCTGTTGCTTCTATTAGAACTATTTTAGTGGAAGTTATTGATAAAGCCTATGCATGGGGTTTTTTTGATGGATTTGTGGCAGGGGTACCAAACATTTGTGGAGCTGGAGGTATGTTGTATATTTCTGATGATCATTTTTTCTCCTTTAAGGTTGGTTTAGGAATGGGTACTAATAATTTTGCAAAATTATGTGCCCTCAAGCTACTGCTCATTTTGGCTAGAAGGAATTCATTGGATAAAATTCAGATTTTTGGTGATTCCCAGCTAGTCATAAACTGGGCATATGGTAAGTATCGATTAATGAATTTAGAATTAGCCATGATTCTTCAGGATGTAAAGAGGCTTACTGATTCTTTCGATTATGTTGTTTTCAAACATATATATTGAGAAAGAAATTTGTCTACAGATGCTTTGGAAAAAGCTGAAGGTAGGATTTTGCAAGGATACTAGACAATTATGGAACATCACGCAGATGCAGTTGTGGAAACCTTTCAGGTTTTCTGATTATTCAACATTTATAAGTTTCTAGGGGCTAGGGGGCATGAACAGTTTGTTTCATATGACATTGGCTCTTTTGGAGTTTATTTGTCTTCTTCTGTTTGGACTATGATCTGGCTGATGAATTTTTGCTGCTCAAAGCATTACACTGGTTGATGATGGTGATATTATATTAACTTTTATATGCTCTATTTGAGAAACAATGTTTTTTTGATATGATCAGGCCTTTGAATATGAAATCTGGGCTAGTATGAATTATATTGAAGGATTTTCTACTTAATGGGATTTTGAAATATGGATCTTTTCCATGGTTTCTATGTGAGACAGCTTTCAGACACGATTTTGAATATGGACCTTTTCCATGGTTGCTATGTGAGACATCTTTCAGACAGTATAGAAATTGTTTTGAGCAGTTATGATGATGGATTTAATGAACATATCTACAGTATGTATATGTTTTTTATTATGGCTTTTATGCCAATGAAATATTTTTTTTAATATTCTTGAGCTCTTTTTTTTGGAGTTGTATCTTGCATGAAAGTACCAACTTATAAGGTTGGGTCTTTTGTAATAATGGTCTATGAGGCCATCTAATGAATGTAAATAAAGATTTACAATTTTTTTCTTTGGAAAAAAAAAGCTTTTCATAACTACTATTTTCATTACTCTTGGTTCCTTTTATCTAGGATGAATTTCCAAATTTCCAAATATATTAGATTCTCAAAGATCCTTTATAATTTAGCTTTTGTTGAAATAGCTTTGGTGGATCATTTAATTTTTATGTTGATTCATATTTATGTATTCATAATAAATTTCACTTTTAAGACACATTTTAACTTATCAAATTTTTATTAAAGGTTACTTTCTATATACATTTTAATTTACCAAATTTTTATTAAAATAAGATTACTTTCAATACACATTTTAACTTTCCAAATTTTTATTAAAGTAAGGTTACTTCCAATTGCATGTTTTTTTGTAAAAGCCATAAAGAACAATGGTTACGGTAAATAAAAGTAATTGAGTAAGACTTGTTTTTTTAGTTCTTTGCTTCCAAAGTAATTTGATAAAATTTTCTCAAGTACAATACTTGGAATTGGAGAACCTTTGATTTATAGTATTTAGTATCACTCAGATCAATACCACAAAAGATGTTAAAAACCTTAGCAAATAATGCTTTAAAATAGAAGAGGTGCGAACATAAATTTATAGGAAAAAATTATTAGAATCATAAACATTAAACCTTGAAGAAATACCTTTTATACAAAAAATATTTATAAAAAAATCATTAAAAACCATAAACATTAAACCTTCCAATAATATTTTTTATCCAAAGATATTTAGTTGGTTGATCTTGTACCTAATTTTCAAGCAAATAAACACTTCCACGAGCTTGGAATTCAAAATATAGAAGAAAACTTACAATAAACCAAAAATATTTTAATGGACTTGCTTAGCTTCCTATTTTTTAAACTATATTAAACCAAAAAATATTTTAATGGACTTAATTGGCTTCCCTATTTTTTTTAGTCAATCATTATGGGAAGAGTCATAACCGACCATCCATCCATCCCATCTACAACTTGTGGAAAAATTTGAGTGCATCTATGTTAGTCCTATACTAAAATACTTACATTAAAACTTCTTCACCTAGTGTTGAGAAATTAAACTTTCTAACCCATTGTCAACTTGTGGACAAATTTGAGTGCATATATGTTAGTCCTATACTAAAATACTTACATTAAAACTTCTTCACCTAGTGTTGAGATTAAACTTTCTAACCCATTGTTGAATATACATACCTAAGTATTTTATTAATATGAACAAAATTTGTCTTAAAAATATTTTCTTATAGTGAACACCCAAAACTATGAACCAAAAATTTATTGGTAACCATGTAGTGAAAGTGAAATGAAACCCTAGTATAAGTGTCATAAACCCAAAATAAAAAGATAAATAACATGATTGCTATTTGGTTAGAGACATGAGGGAAAATTACTATTTCATTAGAGTGCTTCCATGATTTCAAACACTTGAAGAGTGGCCACCCACAATTCAAGTGTGCAAACTAACCACCGAAAATTGAGTATTGCACTCTATTTAATTTCCATAGAAGTGGGTGTGGTATATTTGGGCATGTAAAATCATGAACAACTTAAACCCTAGCTCCACTAAGGTGCTTTATATATCGTATCTCAACTTTTATTCAAGTCTTTAGCATTGTTTAACTATTTCTTTGAACGTCTACGTTGTAAATTTTGTCATTAGTACAATTTAGTTAAACATAATGCAACATGACGATGGAGGAATGTCCCCATGTAACTTACAACTTTTATCAATGTCGTAATCCAACAAACTAGTTGATAAAAGTTGATAAATGCCACTATATAATGAAAACATTAAAGAATGTACCAAAGATAACGGAACACTTTAGGAACATGAGTCCAAATAACAAACTAAAAATGTATCTGACAACAATCCAACATAGCCTTTAATAATTGTTACACTATTACAATGTAATAAAATCAATTGAAAGAACATTGCACATATGTATCTCAATGGTATTATAAATTTATTAGTAGTTAATTAATTTTATATCGTACTATTGAAAATAAGAGTTAAATGATAACAATATAGATAAAATTACACTATTTCTTATTTATTATATTTATGTAAAAATCACTATCAACAACTTCAC
>LPNX010894823.1:138250-155641 GCA_001517045.1 Pseudotsuga menziesii
ACACACATATATATATTACATAGTGAATCCTCAATCCATAAAACAATCCAACTACTTTTATACATACGAAATCCACATTTACATAATTATTGGCTTACAGTTCTATTACCCATGTATGAGTCGATAACTTTATATAACCGCATACTTATTACAACCGGGATGATAGGGCCCCATAGACTTTAAAACAAAATAAAGTTCCACAAAATTAATTCTACAACCTTCTTATCTACAACGTTCCCTTAACAGAGGAAGCCCATCTAAACCAAATGAGAGGGGAATACCGACATTGATTTATGCTGAAAGGCACATGGAGGTCATATATTTCCTCGTATACCTCAACCTTAGGTCTGTGATGTTTCCAAGACCCTTAAAAACAAAGGAAAAGTAAATAATGTTGGTCATTTTACTACTTACACAGAAGTAAGTGTATCTTATGTATTTAAAGGAGTCTATTCATGACCTACGAACAACAAAAAATAGGGTTAAAGACTAGAAATGGTATTTTAATTCTAATTTTACAAAGTGTTGAAAATACCACAGCTTGGCTTAATGAATTTCACCTTTTAATGTAATTAATGCCAGAAATTATTGGTATTACTTATTCTTGCAACAAACCGAGCCAAGAATCTGCAGGTCATAGACCAAAGTGTTGAGTCTCCTTCCTTAATACTTAGTCGCAATGACGTGAGTAAACTTGTGTTTTATTCTTTCTCCAGCCGCAGTAGAGGGAATATTTCTTGGACACTGTGAAGTCTCCAAAGCATTTAGAATATACATTACAGGATTCCATCACATGGATATTAGTAGGAATGTAACATTTCACGAAGAAGAAGCTCTGAAGAGATCCAGAAAGTGCCAACATGAAGAAGTATATGCAAAATATGTACCTCCAATAAATGTGGAAGTTGCACCCTCCCTTGAAAATGAAGCATCAAAGGACCATGATATGATGGAACCTCAAGAACCTCCTACTATTAATATATCACGAAAGAGAAAGCCTTCTTGGGTAAGAGAAATTATACAAGAAGCAGAGAAGTATGGAGCTCTAAAAGACTCCACAAGAATAAGCAAGAGATCAAAGCCATTCTTCAATTATGTATCTTTGATGTGTGATCGTGTAGATCAAGAACCTACCAGCTATGAAGAAGTTGTACAGGAGAAAGAATGGGTAGAAGTAATGACCAGAGAATACCAATCAATAATGAATAATGATGTTTTGGATATAGTTCCCAAACCAGAAGGAAAGAGTCTAGTATCTTCCAACTCGACCTACAAGATCAAGAATTCAACCGGTGGAAGTATTGAGAAATCCAAGGTAATGTTTGTGGCTAAAGGATTCTCTCAGAAAGAGGGAATTGATTATGAAAATAAATTTGTGCCAGTAGCAAGGTACACTTCCATCAGATCCATCATGACACTTACATCCATAATGAAGTGGAGTTTACACTAGATGGATGTGAAGACAACCTTCATGAATGTTGTTATTGAGGAAGAAGTGTACATAGAACAACAACCAGGATTCAAAGTTGAAGACACATAGACTCAAGAATGTAAGTTGAGTAAGTCTCTATATGGACTAAAGAAAGCTCCTAGATCTTGGTATGGAAGGATAAATAGCTTCTTGACGAGCTTGGGATTTACCAAAAGTAAAGCTAACCCTAACCTTTACTTTAAGGTTGTGGATGATCAAGTTGTCATATTATTATTGTATGTGGATGACTTATTTCTGACAGGAAATGAGAAACATATCACAGAGTGCAAGAAGAATCTTGTTGAAGAATTTGAAATGAAAGACCTTGGATTGATGCACTATTTTCTAGGTCTGGAAGTATCGAAGAGCCCATAAGGAATATTCCTCAACTAGGGAAAGTATGTTTTAGAAATCTTAAAAATGTTTGATATGTTGGATTGTAAATCCATGGCCACAGCCATGGAAACCAATCTGAAGTTGTTATCAGATGAATCATTAGAGTTAGTGGATATGACTCAGTACATACAAATTATTGGGTCGTTGATGTATATGATGAATACAAGGCCATATATATGCTTTCTTGTGAACGCCCTAAGTTAGTATCTATTTAAACCTAAATGTGTTCACCTGATAGCTGCAAAGCATGTGATGAGGTACCTGAAAGGTACAATAGACTTTCGTCTATAATATCATGGAGATCATGACTACAGATTGTATGGTTATACAAATGTACATTGGGACGAAAGTACCTCAGACAGGAAGAGCACCTTAGGTGGATGTTATTATCTAGGATCTGCCATTATCGCATGGTTTAGCAGGAAGCAATCCAGTGTTTCTCTCAACACAGCTGAAGACGAGTATATAGCAGCTTGTTCTTCTAGTTGTGAAGCCATATGGATTTGGAAGTTGATTAGGTCTATTTGACCTATACTTGTATACCACAGTGATTCTATGTGACAAGCATAGTTGTATACAGATGATGGAGAACTCAGTGTTCCATGACAAATCAAATAACATGGAAATATGGTATTTTTACATACGGGATATGGCATAGAAGGGAGCTATAAAGCTCTAGTATGTGAGTATTGATGAGAAAGTTGTTGATGTATGAACAAGCCCTTGTCTCGAGTAAAGTTTGAATACTTTCGTGACAATCTTGGTGCGGTCCGAAAATACTTTCCTTATAAGGAGGAATAGTAATGATGATGTTATAGACCTTCCTCATAAGAAGGAACAATGATCATGATGTTACTAACCTTCCTCGTAAGGAGGAACAATGATGATATTGTAGAATTTCCTCTCAAGGAGGAACAGTGATGATGTGTACTATCCTCAAAATGGGGTGTAGGTTGATGATGCTGTGGACACTCCTTGAAAGGGTGAGTAGGTTGATGATGTTGTAGTGGGATTTTATCATCCCTAGACACTAGTCCTAAAGTGATCCATATAATTTTGTCTCCATAAAATATGAGCATTGCATCATCCTTGGACTTATGTCTTAAAGTGATAGGGATTGAACATCCCGTAAGTGGCTCAGATGAGGATTTCATCATTCTTGGACTTATGTCCTAAATTGATAGGGATTGACCATCGCGTAAGTGGCTTAGATGAGGATTGCATTGTCCTTGGAATTATGTCCTAAAGTGATAGGGATTGGCCATCCCGTAAGTGCCTCAGATGAGGATTGTATCGTCCTTGGACTTATGTTCTAAAGTTAAATAGATTGAGCATCCCGTAAGAGGCTCATATGAGGATTGCATCATCCTTGGAATTATGTCCTAAAATTGATAGGGATTGATGATCTCGTAAGTGTCTTAGATGAGGATTGCATCTCCCTTGGACTTATATCCTAAGGTGATAGGGATTTACCATCTCGTAAGTGGCTCAGGTGAGGATTGTATCATCCTTGGAATTATGTCCTAAAGTGATAGGGGTTGACCATCCCATAAGTGGCTTAGATGAGGATTGCATATTACTTGTACTTATGTCCTAAATTGATAGGGATCAACCATCCCGTAATTGGATTGGATGAGGATTGCATCATACTTTGACTTATGTCCTAAAGTGATAGGGATTGAGTACCATCCAGTAAGAGGATCAGATGAGGATTGCAGTGTCCTTGGAACTATGCCCTAAAGTGATAGGGATTGATCATCCTATAATTAGATCATGTGTGTTGTAGGTTATGTTTTTTTCTAATGATGACGTTGATTGAGAGATCAAGTGTTTCTATAAAGGATCGAGTGATCGAGTGCTACATAAGATGAAGATCAAATATAAAGAATCAATGTTGTAGAAGATGATGTTCCAATAGTGAATATGTTGAATATGTTCTAGTAACTGTTGTATTTGCTGATGATTGTTGAAAACGTCCAATGATGTCTAGATGTATCCCCTTGATCTTACTATAAATTCTCTCTCTCCTTCCTCCTATAGTTGATGTTGTTGTCAGTAGAATACCCTTATCGCTAATGGGGAGTGTTGAAATATTGTAACTTTGAAGAATATTCTAAATGTATTTTATTGTTGAAACCTATCAAGATGCTTTATTCTTCCTATGGGATGTTACTATTGTATTTGGTTATCATAGATTCATGAGGTAATACCTTCGTTGTAAGTCGGGTCAATATAACCCTCCAAAATATAATATAATATTATTTTGTGTCTTCCTAGGTGAAGTGGACCCAGTAAGTTTGTTGCGGCCGACCTATTAGGAAAAAATTCAAGTGGAAGAAAGATAATAAATAGAGGAGGTGTGTTCCTTATTTGAACAAACACACATACACTTGTTTATAGTGCATATGATAGAGAGAGAGAGATCAACAAGGAGAAGGAGCACCTGTTTGGGGTTTTATTTTTGTACTTTTGATACATCTATATAGAGGAAGTTTTGTTGGGTTTTCTTCCCCTTGAGGGTTTCCTAGGATAAATTTGTGTCCATCTTGTGATTGTGTTACTTTCAGTGATCCTGCACATGCTATCATTGTGAAATTGAATTGAATACTAATTATATTTAGCTAAGCATATGGAATATTAACACCACGAAGGAAAAGGAAAGAGATACTCAATTCACTCTCTCTCATCCAAGCCAATTTGTTCTCATCATTTAGCATTTAAATCCTCATAACATATTGTTATAGGAATCTCATTCAACCATCATATACATATAAATCTCTTTCACTATACCATAAAATGCAAGGAATTCCTACTCTCTCTAATAAACAATACCTTGTATCACCTCTACCTTATCGTGCAGTTTATTGTGTTCCGAAAGATTCCAATATGTTGTATTCTTTTAGATAATTGTATGTAAAATAAATACACAACTTCTCAAGTATCTAGAGAGTAGAAAATTTATAATGGGTGAAGGGATTCCTATATTTCCTAACCTTTATGCTCACCTACAAATGTTATTCTTCCTAATGTATGTAGGTTCCTCTTTATTGTGCTATATTTTGTTAAATTATTAATATGGTAGTTGTTGGAAATGGAGAGAACAACATGAATTATGTAGGACATGAACTCATACATGGAGATAAATTGATATTATTAATGGAATATGAAAATGGGTGAAAATTCAACTGACAATAACTTTTACCATAGAATGTAGGGCTCGTACAATCCCCATAGTGAGCATACTCAAACCATGCTTCCATAACTATATGAGAAGACCTTCCCACCAACATCTCCAATGAATTCATATTAAATGATTAGTTTCAATATGTTAAATAAGATAAATGGATCATTTAAGGCACACGGTAATAAATATATGAGTTTTAAGATCAAGACAATACAAAAAAATGGATTTACTCACCCATTTTCATCTTCTCCTTTAGTGGAATCATATCCCCTCTAGTGCTCTATACACAACCATATTATGTCATTATATTATATTCCAACATAATATTTACGTATCCTTAAGTCATAATGGAAAGCCTAACACATGGCCCATATATGGATATTTACATTATACATGCCTAGTCATTTAGTGGTTGGACCCTAGTCATGAGTTATTCAATAAAAATCCTTACTAACATAATTACATCATTTTACAAAATCTGGTTTAATAAATTCCAAGGGTCAACACAAGGGTATTACACCCATCATAATCCAATAATAGAGCAAATTTAGGGTCTAAAATGTGATTCATAAGAAAAAGAGTCACCTTATAAGAAAAAGATCCCTTGATGAGATGGAATTCAAGAAGCAACAAAATTTCAAGAAAAAAGTCATATATTATGGTTGACTTGTCATATTTGTCATAAAAATAAATTGAATTTTAAATTTTGTATATTTAACTTATCTCCTTGTAGTTTTATTCAAATTTTGAGTGGGAGCACTCTAAGACAAACCTCCTACAATAAATAACGAAAATGCACGATATAACAAAAATAACAAAACACAGAAGGAATTCATTGATTGCAAGCCACTTCGAGGGGGAAACCTCCTTTGAGAAAGATCAATACAAATAATTTGTGGATTCCTTCATTGGCCTCAACATATACTTGTATACTAAGTCTATTTTAAACAACTATTACTCCCCGTGAATGTGGAATAAACACGTACTTTTACACTAAGTCTAGTATAAAAATCTATTACTCTCCATGAATGTGGGATAGTACAATATACTCGCATGAGGACTTACAAAGAATATGTGTCAAACAACAATATACTAAGAAAGTAAAGAGAATGGTTGACATGGGTTCCTAACATGCCTTCCCTCTTAGAAAATTTTTTCCCTCAAAGCTTTAGATGTGGAAATTGTAGTTGAATCTGAAGGAGTGGTTCCCATGTAGCATACCATTAGAGGAAATTTCAACTCAAAATGGGCCTTTTAACTTTAAATAAATTTCCATGTCATCATGTGTTAGGCAATGAAATTGCTTTAAATTTGAAATACCATTTAGGTCTTAAACACCTTTTTAATATAAATTTGGGGATAGGTATCATAAAAAAAAACCACTTTCTTTTTTGTTTGTATTTTCGACATATCTCCCCCTGTTTTTACTCAAATTTCGATTGGGAGAGCTCGTTGGATGAAGAATTGAATTCCGCATCCAACGAGTACCCACTTGGCATATTTTTTATGGACCACTCTACCCCCAAAAAAAGAAATACTTGAAAAAATGTGATGATGATGTCATCATCACATTTTTTCAGGTATTTCTTATTTTTGGGGTAGTGGGGTCTGTAAAAAGTATGCCGAGTGGGTACTCGCTGGATGTAGAATTTAATTCTACATCCAATGAGCTCTCCTGATCAAAATTTGAGTAAAAACATGGGGAGATATGTCGAAAACACAAACAAAAAAGTAGTTTTTTTTCTTCCTCCAAAATTAATAAATATTATTTTATTATTTTAACTATTATATTATTAATTTTTTTTAGGAGGCCCATTTTGAATTGAAATTTCCTCTAATGCTCTAGTTTCATGTTGTTCCACCGAATTAATACATATGTGATAGATCAAGAGTGAAGCTAATGAGTCCACCTATTGAGGATGGTATCTGGCTTCAAAATCATGGATCCTTCATTATCCAGTTTTGGTAAAATAGTTTGTGCTCTGATGTTGTTGCCAATAAATTTCTTAAGACAAGAGAAATGAAATACAAGGTGAACGCGAGAAGGAGGAATTTCCAATTTATAAATAGCGGAACCAATCTTTTGAAGAACCTTATATGGACAATAGAAATTTGGAGCCCGCTTATGATTCCCTTTGAGTTTTATGGATGATTTCTTGTAAGGTTGTACACAAATAAAAACCATATCATTGACTTGAAAATTGCGCTTAGAACAGTGTTGATTGGCTTGTTATTTCATTCAGTTTCTCACCATATGAATATTGTCCTACAAAATGTGAAGAATCTGATCTTATTTTCGAAGAACCGTGTCAACTTCCTCAGATGGTGAACTAGTGGGGGTGTATGGAAGGAGCATTGGTGGTGCCTAACCATAGATTGTTGCATATGGAATATCTTGAATTTTGACCCTAACTATAATGGGAATTATCCCCATTGCATATGAGTTACTTTGATGTTATGTTTATATATTGGGTGTATGCCCCACTGCACATGAGTTATGTTAATTAGTTAGATATATTGGGTGTAATCCAATGCACATGTTTTATTATCTTGTATATTATTAGATATGTTGGGTGTGGACCCTGATGGAAAAATACTTTTTTTGTGGTACAATGTACTGGATTTATTATTGTGTGATTAGAAAATAGATATACTGATATGATTATTGTGATGCAATGTGAAGAAGACTGAATGCATGATTTGAGTTCTATAATGTGTTATGTGTAAGCCCTGAAGCACATAAGTGATGAGAATTTGTGTTGAGCATAAGCTCTAGAGCACATGATTTATGATATTTTGTGTTGAGAATAAGCTCTGAAACACATGATTTATAATATTGGAAGTGTTGGGCATAAGCCTTGGAGCATTCCAAATTTATGTTGAGCATAAGCTCTGGAGCATCAGATCTTTGGTCATTGTATCCCTAGGTTTACTATACAAGTACATCCTAGTATTAGTGTTGAGTGATAGGCTCTAGAATTGCACTAGTATAATGCCCAAATTAATAGTGTTGAGCTTAGGCTTTGAATACTAGAGCTAGGGGTTACTGAAATTAAGTGTGTTGAGTGATAATGACTCTGAATAGCACCAAACCTTACGATACTTATTTTTTATTTGATCAAATTAAATTTCAAATCTACTTCTCATCAAGGACTAGAAGAACTACCAAAATAAATGAGGTAATCCAACATGCAAGGAGGATCTAGAGCCTCCTAACCTAGTTTACTGATCAGACCCTACCTGAGGGATTGATAAAATAAATAATATAACTAAGGGAAGCATCAAAATAAATAAACTATGATATATTATGCATGAATAAATATTAAGAATAATATGGAAAGTTTATTTATTATGAATAAAAGAATATTTACATATATAAGGAAATAAAGATAACTAAAATAATAAAGAAGAGTCTATGTATTTATTATAAACTAAAATAATTAAATAAACATTATATCCTGAAGCTTAAGTAGGAACTAGTAAAAAGTTCATAGTTAAACAAAATAACTATTAATTCCATATAAATCAATTAAATATTATTTTCAAGAAAGTAATGAATTCTTTATTTAACTGAAATTTAAACAAACTGCCCTTTCCTAAAAGATTTTCTATAAAGACCCAAGGAAAGAGAGGGCTTGGGGATCTGATCATTATTCATGAATAGTTTTGGGAGAGCATTTTCCAAAAGAAAGCATTTTTTATATAGAGCCTGATTTTTCAAATAGTAGCAGCCTCATCTTTAGGAGTTCTAGATCACTTGCATGTTGAATCCAGCTTAGGGGGGTCTGTACTAGAACCCAGAACGGTTTTGGGTCCAGGTTAGAAGGTACGTGGTAGCTCCAAGTTATCCAGTTATCAGTTCTAAGGTCAGAAATCGATAGGGTTTTATTAATTTTGGGTCTTTGAGTGTGCAAGGTCTTTTAGCCATTAACATGATGCATAGTTATAGGTAAGATGTTTCTACATTTCCAAGTTCTTTAACTATGTTTACAAGTTGTAATTCTAGTGATTATGATTTGGATTAAGATCTGTACATTTTTACTCTCCACCAGTTTGATTAAATGCTTCAAGTTGTTTTATTATATAAATTAGAGTCTTAGTTTTAAATTCTTAAGTAGATTCTAGGGTTAAATTCCTATTAGAGTTGTATTAAACTAGTTTTCAAAATTTTATGTTATATGTTAAGTTTTAGTCTAGATTCAACCCTTAGTTTTCTAAATAAATTTAACAACAAGACCTCTCATAAACATATTGAAACTAAAACCCTTAAGTATAAATTACAGTGAATTTGCAAAGGTCTATGACCTTATTGAAATAAAAAAAATTAGACAAACTAAATAAATAAACCAAATAATAAACAAACTTTGCTTATACCATAAACCAAATATTAAAGAAACTAAATAAATATTATAAAGGTATACCACGGATCATATCCCTTAAGCAACCAAAACACCTAAACTAATGTAGCTCTGACATAGTACATTTTCCAGCAACGAAACATACAAATACCTATCATCTATATACACTACCATAGTAACAACTAAATCACCAACAGAATCCTCATAAATCCTCATACAAAGTATGAGAGCCTATCAACGATTCGAGAGTAATAATATTTACAATATTAAATCCAAAAACATAAACATAGTCAAGAACTTAAACTTTATACACTCACCTAGCATTAAATCCTGTTAAGGATTGGGCAAGATGCTTCCATGATTTCCAACTTAATCTATCTACGCAAGCAGTATAATAATTACATTATAAACAAAACCATAATTCAAATTTTGAAACCCCTGATCGAATTTCATATGCTCCGGGTAGGAGCGTTAAACAAATATTAAATGAATAAACAACATAAAATACATCTAATCTATCTAAATTCCATATCGAATCTCCTAAGATCATATGGGATTGTCTGTCTAATATTAAATAAAAAATAAATACAAGACTGTAAATCAACTATCATGGCCCAATGTCGAATTCCATAAGCTCCGACTTAACAATATTTACAAATAATAATATTAAGAGTGCTTAACAATATCAACAAATAATCAACATAAAACCATTATCCAACGATTGAAACCGAAGATCAAATCCCATGAGCTCTAGTGGGGAGCACTCCATATTTTTATAGGAGATATTAAACCAACACAAAACCACATATCGAATCTCATGAGCTCCGGTTGGGAGTATTAACAAAGTTATACAATTAAAAAACATAAAACAACACACCCGCTATCGAATCCATTAAGAAAATTAGCATAATCATGTACCTACAGGAATTAAAATACAAACCTTACAGTACACAGGCTATGCCATATATGCAAGGTTAGGCCACACCATTGTGACTATCATTACACAACTATAGCAGTAACAAAAAAAAAACAACGATTACATTATTGTCCTAACCAGAGAATTATACTAAACATATCAATAGAGCTAAGGTTTCCCTCGGCAACAAAAAAAATGCAATTAAATAAACGTTACAATGAATTCATAAACCACAGACAAGAATCTCCACAACAAAAATCAAATCAAGTGAAGCTAGGGATTTTTCCCTTGTATTTATTAACAGAAGAGAAATGCCCAAGATAGAAACCATTTAATAAGTTAACAGAATAAAATCCATTTCAAACGCAAAAGCATTTCCATAAATCACAATGTGGGTTAACACTCGAAATATATTCCATAGTCAACAAACAAATATCAATACAATGTTTTCATAGTGCCATTGCTTCACAATGGCACTGATAAAAGTATTCACCATTGAATTAAAAATGTAGTACTCGCAGCAAATAGAGAGCCAAGATAAACTATACAAAATACCATTTTGATTATCCACAGGGAGTTATAAAACTTTACATAGTCATGTCTTTGTACAAAATTCCTGAATGGGTTGAGAACCACTAAACCAAATCTACAGATTAAAACTAATTATAGCCAATACATTTTCCCCAAAACCTGGCGAATCCCAATAGAGATGCCGGTTACAACTTCACCTAGAGAAACCTTGCAACACTATAAATGACCAAGCATAGGGTAAAGGGCCTTTCTACATGGTCTTACTTGTAATTTCACAGTCGACCATATCTCTGCCAACATTGTTGAGTGTCACCACATTTGTCCCCAACTTGCAAATGAAACATAAGGAAATTAGGATTATGCATTGCAATATCAAAACATAACGATAATGCAAATGATTTAAACCATAGAGGACATTTCATACCTATGGAGAACCTTCGCTTCGGCACTGTAACTCTCAAAATAGTCTGCACAGCTCAAATGGTGGAGCTTACCCCCAATTCCCCCAAATGAAAAACAATGAAAAATGGGCTACTAAAAACCTAGCAAGAGGGTTATGGCTTGGGCCATCGTGGAGGAGCCACGCTGCCCTTCACGTCGGCTCATTAAAAGTTCCAGCAATCCTCCACTAAGTTTTAAATCATAACCATCCTCTCTATAGTTTTGAACTTTCACATGTTTTACCATTTAAATATAAACCCTCTACCCCATAGTTGTTGAGCTTAATACATTTAAATTTGAGACTTAAACCCTTTACCCTATAGTTTGAGTTCATGATTTGGGCGCAGGGTTTTAATACAATGGAAAATCCCTTAGCATTTAGGATTTGCAACATTACGAGCTAGTACTTTGACTTTTTTTGTCACACGCTGGTAGCATAGGAATATTCGCGAGTTACCTGTGGTAAGAATAGATACGTCATGCATTAGTTCACAAGAACTAAGTAAGCCTAGTATTGTAGGATTTCCTTACATTTCCTAGTGAGTCATTATGGAAAAATCCTGCCACTCACCCCCTTTAAATACAAAGGTAAGTTAGCCTCATCGTTTATAAAAATAAGAACTAGATAACGTAATATGAACTAAAACATGAACAAAATAATATCAGAGAATCAGTAAACCAGATAACATGTACATAACTACAAAGTACATAATATTATAGAATAATAACATTTAAACATCATCGTCACATAGGAATCACATAAAAGGAAGAAAAAACTAGAAATTAGGCATAGTTCTTTATCAAGTTTATAATTCTGCAGTAAAGAAAAGATGTACCTTAATATCTTAGCTGTATTATTAGCCCTACAATTTTTTTCTTTATCTATGGATTTTAGGGACATTACATCATTTTAGATGTAGTGTGGTAGGAGGTATTGTACCACCATTCAAAAGAGGGATCCACTTTTCCCACCGATGTTGTTGTTCAGAGGTGAAATAATGAATAGAAGTTTCCAAACATTTGTTGATAACTTAAGTCTGACCATCTATTTGCGGGTGATACCTTGAACTCATCTTCAGTTTTGTGCTAGTGTAGCGAAATAGTTTTGTCTAAAAATGACTTGTAAAAGTTGCATCGTGATCTGAGACAATGGAAGAAGGGATTCCATGAAGACAGAAGATGTGGTCCATGAAACTTTGTGACTAGGGAGGTGTTATATGGATGGATAAGGGCACAAAAATGACAATATTTGGAGAGGCTATCAACCACAACCAAGATCATTATCTTCCCTGCATATTTAAAGATCCCTTCAATGAAATCCATCGAAATATCTATCCAAATCGATGTAGGGATGTGAAAGCATTTGAGAAATACTGAAAGGAGTGTAGTTTCACCACTATAGCATTGGAAGGTATCAAATTCAACCACCATATTTTGAATTCTCTTTTCATTCGCTTCCAAAAGAAGTTACATCATGCCCGCTCATACGTTTTGAGGAACCCGGAGTGTCATGTTGATGGAGAAGCATGGAATTCATAGAATACAACTTGTTGAAGATATGGGCTCTAGGAAAGAACTAGACGACCCTTGTATCTTAGAGAATAACCACCCCAAGAGTAATGCGGTACAACATAAGGGTTATTGGATAACCGATGGATGATTTCAGATAATCAAGAGTCGATGAAATAGCCTTGCTGAACAAATTGCAACCAATTTGGAATAGGCATAGAAATAGCTAAAATAGAAACCTGTTCATCAAATGTGTGAGAAAGATAATCTGCCACAAGATTGTTCTTACCCTTCTTGGAAGTGATCTCATAGTCATAACCCATGATTTTTATAACCCATTTGTGTTGTTTTGGGAATGGGACCCATTCTTCTGTTCTGGGAAATATTTTAGACTATGGTGATCAATATTAATTCACAAATAATTCCCTAATAGGTATCACCACCACTTCCGAACTACATGCAAAATAGGCATCATTTATTTCTCATATGTATAGGCAATTAAATTCTTACTGAAAATGGATTTCTAGTGAATGCGATGGGATGTTCATATTGAAGGAGAACAACACCATGTCCATTGTCACAAGCATCATTCTCAATAGTGAAGGGCTTGGAAAAATCAGGCATAACTAGAACAGGTGTGGTACACATAGCTTGTTTAAGTTTGTCAAATGCACACTCAGTAACATGAGTCCATGTAAAAACATCATTTTTCAATAGAGTTGTTAATGGAGCTGCAATCTTTCCATAATCCTTGACAAAATTTTGGGAGGGGCCAGTCAGTCCCAAAAATCTATGCCGGGATCTTGAGTTTTCGAGGATATAGCCAATTTTGCATGGCATCTATTTTGGAGAGATCCATGCGAACCCATTTTGCTGAATCAATATGCCCAAGATACTCTAATTCCTCCTTCCCAAAAACACATTTAGACTCTTTGGCATGGAGATGAAGATCACATAAAGGTTGCAGTACATGATCGATATGTTGGATATGCTCAACCCATGTTTTACTATATGTGATGATATTATCAAAGAAGACCATAACAAAGTTCCGCAAAAAGGGTCGAAATATTTTATTCATCAATGCCTGGAATGTAGAAGGAGCATTATTTAAGCCAAAGGGCATGACAAAAAACTCATAGTGGCCATCATGTGTGCGGAAATCCATTTTAGGAATATCATCCTCATGAAACCAAATTGGGTGATACCTAGAATAAAGATACAACTTGGAGAAAAAATGAGCACCATGAAGCTCATCAACAAGAGGAATTGGAAACTTATCCTTGATTGTGATATGGTTAAGTGCTTTAAATTCAGTGAAGAGGTGCCGTGACCCATATTTGTTTTGGACAAGAAGAACTGGTGAAGAAAAGTAACTGGAACTAGGGAAAATAATACCTTACTTCAATAAGTCCCAAACAAGAATCTCAATCTCCGTCTTTTGGTGAAACGTGTAGTGATAGAACGAAATTTTGGGAGGGACGATTCCAAGAAGGAGAGAAATATGATGGTCCTTTGGTCTTGTGGAAATCCCACTATTTCAGTAAAGACACATGCATATTGATCCAAAATTAGTTGTGGATCCAAGGAAGTAGCGGAGACCGCTGATGGTTTCATTTGAATGGAATGGAGCTAAGCGATGACACCATGTGAATTCTTCTTAAGGATATTTTCCATGCAACATGAACTGATGATGCTAATAGACAATGGTTGTAAACCCTTCAATGCGTGTTTTTTCCCATTGACCGAAAAACTGCATCCAAAGTTCAGCAAAATCCCATAAGAGGGGCCTAAGTATGCATAACCATTGAGTGCTCAAGGGAAAGGAAAAAAAACCATAGCACAATTTATAATCTCCAATATATATATGCACATTGCAATAATTCCCCTTGCAAGGTAAGGTGCCCCCATTGGAAATAATGACTTCAATGCTCGAGCAAGGATGGACAAAACAATCATCCTTTTTGGCGACCCGAGGGCTATTGAAGTTAAGAGTGATACCAGAATCAATGAGTATTTTTTGAGGGAGCGTCTTGAAGAAATCCTTATTCCACATCGTATGTGGGGTGATGACTCTGGCTAATGCCTAGAGATATATCTCTAGGTGCTGATCCTAAGAAGGAGGGTCAACATCTGACTGTTGAATGTTGACTTGATCATCTAATGGATCCTGAGCATCTTCACAAATTATGGGTGCAAGCAAAAAATCCACATCCAAGAGATAGAGCTTTGGATCAACACATCTATGTCCTCGAATGAATTTCTCATCACAATTATAACAAATCCCTTTTTCTCCGTGTCTGCATCTTAGCTTTGGAAAAATTATTGATAAGAGTGGTTCTAGGAGCTGGTGTTATTGGAGGTCTTTCAAAAACCATGTTTATGAATGGAAAAAAGTGGATTTGGAGCATTATTGAGCTATGATATTTTCTTTTACCAACTTATCCAACCCTAGGGCTTCCATCATTGTGCTGGGACATAACATTTTAACTTCAGATCGGATTGCATCCTTTAGACCACTGATAAAACAACTCCTGTAAAATGCATTAGAAAATTTTATTTGATACTTCCTCATAGTGGTAGTTTAGCAAAGTTTAGAGAGTTCTTCTATGAATTCATTAAAAGCACCAGGTCCAAATTGTTGTAATAGGAGTTGGCAAAAATCTGTCCCATTTGGGTCTTCATGAGCCTTGATGTACCAACAGAACCATTGAATGGCTTCATGTTCCAAATGAAAGGGATCAAGTGGGACTTTGTTGACATCAAAAGTGTTATTTAGACTAAAATATTGTTCTTCTTGGTATATCCATCTAGTCGGATAATCCCCATTGAACTGAGGAAAATCAAGCTTCAACCCACACAATTTGCTTGAAAAAGAGAACCTAGTGTCTACAGACGACTTGGTTGTCATTTATTGTTCATGGTTGAATGTTGAAGATGGGGGCCAAGAATTGTTTCATCCATATTTTGGAGTTTGGTTTTGAGGGTATCAAGTTCTTCTTCCATATGTTTTTTTGCTCCTATGTAGGTGACAACCATAACCATGTTTTTTTTTTGGGCAGAGGCAGGGGGGGGGAAGGTTAGAAAAACAAAAACATAATTTTTTTGTATAGAAAATGAAAATTTGGAGTTGGGAATAATCTAATGGGTAATTGGGGGTTGAATAGGTTTTGGACACTTATTGAGAGACACGGAAGAAAAAAATGGGGATTTCATAAGTGGGGTGAATGGGAAATTTTTTCATAGAGGGACAAGGAAGCATAAATAGGAAATGAACACTGTGGAAAATTTTTAAGGAGATTGGGTGAGAATCAAAGAAGTTATGGAAAACCCTAATAATAGACAAATGTGAGATTTTCGGCTTTGAAAAGTGGAATTTGGGATTGCGTTTCAAGGAAGGAAATATATAGAATGGAATTGCAAGGGTTCTAGTGAATTTTTAAGGGAAACAGAGCTAAATAAAAGAATATATGGATACAAAATAGAATTTTATACTCTTTTTTGGTGGAATTGATCAGTGATGGCTCTGAAGAGATGCAATCTTATATTTACCAACTGGAAAGAGATATGGACCCTAGGTATGTTTGGATTCCTAAAGGTTCTGGGATTCACTCAGCCACCAATTTTTTCTAATGACGTGTGTATTGGGGAGGTAGCCCTCACTCCACGACTCAAGTAAAACTAATAACAACTTTGCCACAAACAACAACTCTTGGTTTACCTCATGGGTGGGAACTAGTCAATCAGGTAGTGGTCATTTCCCTTTTTTATGGAAGGTTCTCTCAATAGCCAACTACTTCAGGGTTCTTGTGGTACTCCTCACAATGAGTTTTAGGACTATGCCTAGGTACTTCCAATAGTTAAGCAAATAAGGGTTAGTCCCTGATTCGAACTTGCAATTGAAATGAATAATATAGATGCAAAGAAGAAGAATTACTACAATAATCACATCGTCATAAAGCCACCGCAAAAAACGTTTTGGTAGAAATTCCACCCAATGAGCACAAAAAAGTGCTCTGATATTATATGAGAGAGATCTCTTGCAATAAGTAATGAAAATGCACGATATACTGAAAATATAAGAACACAGAAGGAATTTACGAATCACATGCCACTTTGAGAAGCCAACCTCCTTTGAGCAAGCTCAATACACATAACTCGTGGATTCCTTCATTGGCCTCGACACATACTTAGATAATAAGTATAATCTAAACAACTATTACTCCCCATGAATGTGGGATAAACACGTACTTATATACTCTGTCTAATATAAACAAATATTACTCCCCATGCATGTGGGATAATAAAATATACTCATAGGATGACTTACAAAGCATATGCGTCCAACAACAATTGAAGAGAATGGTTGACACAGGTCCCTAACAAACTCATTGGATGTAAAATTAAATTATGTATCCAACGAGAACCCAGACTGCATATTTTTTAGGGACCCCAACCCACTAAAAAATGAGAAATACATATTTGTTACCACATAGAGATATATGGAAAAAAATTGAAACCGCAGAGAGATATGTTCAAAATATGAAGGAAAAAGTAGTTTTTTGTTCTTCCTTCAAAATTCATAAAT
>LPNX010894823.1:159055-171199 GCA_001517045.1 Pseudotsuga menziesii
GACCAAAAATCTGACGGCCGTATTGTCATATTTTCGACACTTCCCTATCACATATACGACACTATGATTTTTTTAAGCGTCGGTGGATTTTCGTCGGTTATCCGACGTCTTTCCAATCCGTCGGTAAAGCGACATCTCAGTTTACCATCGGTTAAATGTAAATTGTCAGTTATCCGACATCTAATTCATACTAAAATTTAAACACGCGTCGCTTAACCGACGGTAATCTGACGGATTATGAAAACTTAAACGTTGGTTAAGAGACGGTATTGAATTTTTTTGAAAAAAATACCTACAGGCCGTCGCTTAAGTGACTACTATCCGACGGATTATGAAAAAAAATCACCTACAGGCCGTCGCTTAAGCGACGGCTATTCGACAGATTATGAAAACTTAAACGTCGGTTAAGAGACGGTATTGAATTTTAAAAAAAAATCACCTACAGGCCGTCGCTTAACCGACGGCTATCCGATGGATTATGAAAACTTAAACGTCAGTTAAGAGACGGTATTGAATTTTGAAAACAAAATCACCTATAGGTCGTTGCTTAAGCGACGGTTATCCAATGGATTATGAAAAAAATCACCTACAGGCCATCGCTTAAGTGACGGCGATCCGACGGATTATGAAAAAAAATCATCTACAGGCTGTCGCTTAAGCGACGGCTATCCGACGGATTTTAAAAAAAAATCACCATTACGATGTCTGGATTTGAATTGAACACAGTTATCTGCAAATATGCAATCATAGGCAAATTAGCCAATAGCTCTTAACCATAATCTACTCATATACCTACTTTTACAAAAACTTTCATTAATCCTGTAGTAATATTAAAGGAATTCCCCTTCAATGGAAAAACAAGAACTACACCAGAACAAGCCAAACTATGATTTAATTATCAAAGCAAAAATTATGATTGAAGAATATGTGCACAAACCTTAAATCCAGTAGGGTTGGGGCTCTCTAAGAATCCTTCTTCTGATACTAAATTAAGCTTAACACCTTCTGAATCACTGTTACGAATAACATCACCTCCTAGGTTAATATCAGTAGTAATGTAGCTTGTCTTTCCAAAGAAGTCCAGTGGAAATTCTGGGTTGATCCCAACATTTGCTGTATTATTGAGGACGCCAGGGCCTAGCTTTTTCACCTGCTCTGAATTGATGTTGAAATCATGTCTTAGTAGTTCCAATCCTTGAGTTCCACTACCCATTCCAAATGAGAAGATCTGCAAACTACCATCATCATGTAAAAAAAGAACATTATTTTTGTCCTTAGAGAGAGGCCTGTAAGCTGAAATGCCAACCCATTGAGAATATGGACTTCCACGAAATCGCAGAAGTTGTGCACACAGCTCCATAGGACCAAGAGACACAGTAAGTGGAGAGTTCGACTTCAAACTAGAGAGGTCAACAAAGAAACCACTGCCATCAAGCAACTCCTTTCAGTGATGTAGTCCAGCAGGCCTTAATTGACCATCTTGATCACCCTCAAGAACACTTGATACTTTGCTAATAGATGTCGCATGAGGATTCAAATGCCCAATCAAATTTGAACCATCATGATAAGAGAGGAAAAGTAATCTGTAGGCTGATGTGAAACACAAAGATATACCTTTTGACTGCACATCTCTACCGTGGAGATGGATAGTCTCTGCCAAAACTTGAGCTCCAATATAACCCTCTACTTCTATTTGTTTCCTATACAACATGCCATGTTGTGATAGTACAAAAGGAACTAGCCAACCACATAAGATGGGTACTAATACTACATCAATAATTGAATCTTTGAATAACTTAAAATAATGCATAGGGCTAATGTTATCTCGGGATAGGTCATAAATCTTCACAAACTTGTTGGTCACCACCATGAGTTGAACCTGAGAACCAGGAAGCCAGGCTATTTGTCGAATGTAAGAACCTTGCAAAGCAAGCTCAATTGCAAGATGGTCTATTATTTTATCTCAAGAATTGATAGTGAGAACTTGGCATTCCTCATACCCAGCTACAGCCAAATAGTTCTCATTTGCAGAGTTGAAAACAAGATGAACTAGTTCAAATCGATCTGAATTCCTGGAAAGAGGCTTCACATTAGACTTGTTTGCTGTCACAGGTGCAACAGCTGGTTGTCCAATAAGTTGCCTCGCATCTAATATTGTTACTTTGTCACCTTCTCCTACTGCAAGCTTGCCTCTGCTATTTATAGTAAGAAGAGATTTGACGATAGAGCCACTTGAAAGATGGGATTAATCCAAAGCATCAATTAAAGGCAAAAATTTACCATTGCCTCCACCATATCAATTGCACTTGTAAGTAGATGCTCTTTAATAGATAAGTTAACCTCCTTGCTTGAGTTCATTTCCTTTACCAGTATTTCCATGTTCTTCAGCAAAAATAGATCACTATACATGCATCTCTCTTCTATAGAGGGAATTAAATTATTGAACAATATTCTACATTTATCATGTATACCCTCAAATAGCCCGTCAAACTTTATGGTCATTATGACCTCAAGCAAACTATTGAAAACTTTTGCATCAACCTCAATTCCCCCTAATGCATCTCTTGCTCTGAAAAATTGCTCAATTGTATAAAAAAATCCCTCAACAGAGAGGGTAGAAGAGACCATAGCTGCACTCCCTGGATGAACATGTGATGGGAAACCATGCAACGAGGAGCTCAAAAAAAGTTTGTTCAGGTTCCCTGTGTTTTCTTTGCTCACAATTACTCTAAACGTTGTCAGAGTTCCAAGTACAGACTCTATAAGCTTTGAAGTTACATTATTTCAACACCTCACATAGGACCCCTCATCTTCCCCAATTGCCTTCACAAAACCTATTGTTGCCTCCTCTATTGTAAGAAGCATGTATTACTCTTTCAAATTCAAATCAGTACACTGCAAATTGGATTTATGCATGGAAATTCACCAGCATACAACCTACTTAAGATAAATACTTGTTGATATGGTATTTACTATCAACTCGTATTGATTCGTAATTTACATACAGCTTTTCTGATGCTTTAATCTTGAATTACTCCCCCAAACTTCAGGAAAATGAAACAACGAAAATTATTACGCATTAAAGAATTCAACATGTTTAGAATTGAAAATGACTATATGCCTGTGGCATATATATATATATATATATATATATATATATATATATATGGAAAACTAAAGACATAAATGCACATTATAAAAAAGAATTTTCTTTTTATAAAGATTTTTTCCATGCTTGCATAGACTTAGTAGGTTTTCAAGCTGTTGTTTAGATGTCCCCAAAGAAGTCTCAAGGGAAGGACATTTACTTGTAAAACAGTCTCACTGGCACAGTCTTCACCAACTGGCTTCATGCAAATATCCTTTAGCGATACAAATGATCCAGAGTAGTTTCCACGAATTCCGTCTACCTATTAATCAAGCAAACTGAAAATATATCAGCCAAAAACCGGAATTTGATCAATTATAATTTCCCTCCACATGTCCTCAGCTTCAGTTCTCTTGAGACAGGTATTAGCATGCTTCTGAAAGACACTTCAATGGTCTTACCAAACAAAGAAAATGACCAGTAAGGTATACAACATTAAAGTAAGTATTCCCTGTTACCTTTTTCTGCATTTCAAATAACAAGTTGGTGTTTTTATCTGTCACAATACTTGGAGCTGGACTATCTTCTGAAAGAGGAATAGTAGCCAAGATGAGTTGCAACCAACCAAAATTTCACTCAATTCAAGGATCTTCACTCTAGATACAAAATATAAAAAATGTCAGAAAGGTCCAGAATTATTTAATCCCCTTTTTCTATTTTCACAGATATATAATCCTTATTGCCCTGACTTTTCAAATGGTTCTCCAATAATCTAGTTATCCTTGAACCCTTTTTTGTACTCAAAGAAAAAGCACTCCACACTCGTTATCTCATTTTTTTATACTTCAAATCCATCATGCTCGATCAATAACCTTAACCTTCTTTTTCTTAAACCAAGGGTGCAATCATTGATATTTGGACATATGCAACCTTTTATTATTTGGCTTCTCTTTAAATGATTTTAATACTTTTTTAATCCTCCCCCCAATTTACATGCTATTCCAATCCTACTTTTGACAACTTCAATTTTGGTGGGCAATATATATGGTTGCAAACTATTGTCACACAGAAATCACTACCTGGATCAGACTATAAGAAATGCATATCAAACAAAAGAAGGCAATAAACCATAATCCACTTTCATCCTCTAGGGTTTCTGAATCCTATTTAACAAAATGTTCTATTATGTCTTTGTAAAGATCAGTCACAGCTAAACAAAAATAAATCATGCATGAATCATCATTCACAAAATGCACACAGAACAAAGAAAGACAATAAACTATTTGTGTCCACTTGGCTTTCTGAAAGAATGCTTATCCATTCCTATTTAATTACCTGTTCTATTCTGTAGAAAGGAGCCAAGTGGGTGTCAAAGAACTCCTTTTCTTCTGCTGCCTTGCTTCCAGGGCCAACCCACAGCTGCAAAACCAAGTATAATTTATGTGAGATCTTATGACATCTAAAGGAAACTTCAATATTCCTATTACATGTACTAAACATCGAACTCTCTGTCTCATTTAATTTACAGTACAAAATGTCACTGTTCTTTCATCAAATCTACAAGAGAATGCTGACTGGATCAATAAATAACAAGAACATCTTCATAACCTCAACTCCACAAAAGCATTTGAGTCCTGCATTATACATTGCTTTGCCCCTCGAAGTAATGTGTGCAAAAGTGATATTAGACTATGGCAACTGAACTCATAAACACAGATTTACAACTGCCATGCTTTAAGCAGTAGGCATACACCCTGTGATCTCACTTTACAAAGAGAGCCTCAAATTTATTAGATCAAAAAAATTGTTTTAGAACCAGTGGGTTAATTTTTTTTTACAAAGCACATACTTATATAGCCACCAAGCAATTGTTTTAGAAGCAGTGGGTTAAATTGGAGCCTCTTCCTCGCCATCTTTGGAAGAAGGTAAAGTGCTTCTGAGTTTCCATTGGAACCAACTGATTTTCAGAAATTTATATTCAATCAAAATCATAATATCTTCTTATACAAGTGAAGAGGAACAGACATTACATAACCTCATCCCATTTATTTTTAGTAAAAGTAAAGAACTTTAATGTACTATATTTATGTAAAGTAAATTCTATTTACTTGAGAGTGACCATTATTATTAATCACACTAGCATCCTCCCTTAATGGTCATTCTAGAAAATACACCAAGATTATCTCTAAATTTGACAAACTTATCCGGAGTGAGTGGCTTGGTGAAGATATCTACAGAAATCTGTATTCAATCAAAATCATAATTACTTCTTATACAAGTGGAGAGGAAAAGACACTACATAATCTGACGAGTCTTATAATCTTAATAATCGTATCCCAGGGCCCATTTGTACCATCTCTTTTGTACACTATATTCTTTCCAGAACACGTTGAATAAATGTGGAGGTACTTCAGATGTAGAAGAGAAGTGGGTGAATCACATCAGAACAGTTTGTTCCTTCAAACTTTCCTTCGAGTTGAGAGTATTTGCTTGGTTGTTGATTTACCAGGGTCTACACTCTAGGGAGTAACTATATTGGTCAGGCTTTACTGATGATAGATGCCCCCATTTTGGAGAGCTTGAGACTATCTCCACATCTTTAGGAGCTGTAAGTATGCATCAGGATGTTGGAATTGTGTTTGGGAACCCTAGCATCATCTTTTCTTCAATAAATTTTTTTGGAAGACTGCCTTATTATGTAATGTTGACTACATTGACCCTCTTCAATTTAGAGGTGCTCAGAACTATATTAGAGTTGTCACAACTCTTTATTTTGTAGAACCATCATGGTGAAGTTGTTTTCAGTGGCTGTAATCTCCATTTTTTCTTTTAGGGAGCATTTTTTGATGAGTTAAGTATTCAATTTTGAGCTAAGAGCCCTCTTTTGCAGGGGCATGTGAACAGTGAGAGGCTGATAGTTAAGGCATAGCCTGAACTGAAGGATCTAGTCTTGTACTTTAAGTAGAATCGCACTCATTTGTATATTATCCTAGTACCATACTTTCTCTTCATGTAAGAAGCAATCTTCCAAAAAATAAAATTGGAATGCCACTTGGATTATATTTCCAGGAATGTTATAGGTTGTCTAAAGGGACCAGCTGATTCCAAACATCAAATAGCAGCAACTGTTGAAGTCATTTATGGCTCAACAAGAGAAACTTGAAAGTGAACTTCAGATTCTTGAACTTGGCTGAGTCGTTCTAATGTGTCTTAACTTCGAAGTTAGACATCAGATTAAATGCTTCAAAATTGGTTTGACCTGGTGTTATCTCCAGGGATCTCATCGTTTACTCATTACGTCATATTGATACCATTCTTGGATTTTGGAGGCAATTTAGGGCTTCATTGTTTAAGTTTTCTGTTGCAGATCTTTAATTTTATGTATCACAAAACTTACAACTTATACATCTGAATGTAATTTTGCCTATTTGCACCCTTAGGTGCATATAAATTAACAATCTTCCATAAATTAACAATCTTCCATATTGGCTGGTTGGGCATTCTCACGTGATATTTGCATATAGCATGCAATAAGAGGCATACAAATGCTTATATGCATAGTACAACATACTTTGCATATTCATTTAACATCAAAATTATGACGATCAAATTTTATCCCTAAATCACAATATCAAATATTAGGCCAACCTAGAAAGTACTGCTCATGTTACATTTTTTTTAATCAATCTTATATGATATCTAAATCATTGGCAGGATTCATGACACTATTTCATTCTATTTGTATCAACCGTATTTGCATTTGGTGCATGAAAATGATCCAGTGGAGATTAGGGATTGTCATGTGGGAACTTGTAACTTGCATCCTTCCATTTTAGGACATGACAGCAGTGCAAGCAAAGTTTGCAGGACAGAATTCATTACTAGGACACCAATCCAGGAGTCCAATCTTCATTTAGTGATGTGAATACAATGTTAAAAGGGTCAAAGATTGATATGATGACACCATCTTGGAAAGCCAGATTCCAGTGTTGCAGGACACCACCTCTTCTCTCTGTATTCTTCCAACTTGGCACTCAAGGAATAAGAAAAATGAAAAGGTTATAACTTATTCTTTGCTAAATATGTTCGAGATGTTTGTTTTGGCCTTGCTTATTTTCAGGAAAGATTTTAACGTTTGGAGAAAACTGCTTCATATAAATTTCCTGAGTCTTCCAAATGCAGAGTGTTGGCTTTCAAGAGGAGCATTCAACAATGAAATCTCAAAGATAGAAAAGCTATACCAGAAATTATCTTGTCATCTGATGTCTATATAAGTTGTGGCAAGTGTTCAGTGAGGAATTCACTAAATCTGGAGCTCATGCAGCTTACCTTTATAGCTAGAACTGCAACTAGCCAGTCCATTTTTTTGCTTGACATGAACAATTTTGTCATTTTTATGAGGACAAACTAATGGGCTTACTGTGGAGAAGTTAATTGACAAAATCATTGGAGATAATGTCAATATTGAGGTATGAACCATTTTGGTTGTAGCAAAGTATCCTAGTGGAGACCTAAAGTATCCTAGACTTTTTCATAAAACTGGCATGTTGTGTTTGAAATATTTTTACATGCCAATTCCTGTATGTATTGGCATGATTGTCATTGAACGTGAGAATTTGAATCCATGATTACTTTTAGATCCAACCATGGTTAAATTAATAGAAAATGACAATTTAGATTATACAAAATACAATCAAAACCACGCCTAATGCACCAAGAGTGCTACATATTTCTAACTGACCTTTGAATGGATTTGGTTTCTTTCCTGCAATGCTTGTTTTGTATGCTCAACCCAAAGTCATCAAACCAAAATGTCTACAAGAGGTAGAATGGATTCAACTCACTGTCAACGTTATCTAGTTAAAACTCAAGGTAGATTTTAAGCGGTAGCTTGATGGCCAGTAAGAAAACATTTACACCCTTCTGGCAAAAGTGTGAACAACAACGGCCTAGGAATATGGGAATGTCACCAATCCTATACCTGGTTCAATATTTAGTATTTACATATGTTTTTTTGCACCTCTGATTCACCAAGTGAATATGACTAGCGAGGAGAAAATACCATATATGCCATCTGAGCACTTTGTGTAATTTGAGAGTTGACCTTGGCCAAACTAGCATTGTTGGTCAAATCAAGTGCAAAAGAGGCCCTTAACGTATGTCCCAATCATCACCTGCCCTTTGTTAATCCCTTTGATCTAACTGTGGTCTATTTCCTTTTGGACCCAATGCACTTAAAGCAGAAGTTTTATTTAGATTAACTAAGGCAGTGTTAACTGTTCAATTTTAGAGGAGATCTGATCATTTATTGCAAGCTTGATTTTTTTTATGTAACAGAACCAAAATTTAATGACTTTTTTTAATTTATTTCAAATCTAATATAGCATCACTGATAAACTGAGAACTTTGAATAATCAACAATAAACAGATCTGATGCAGTAAAATAACCAACAGATAATAATGTCTAACACATCCACAGTGAACACACAAATTTTACCCTGGGGGAACCTTTTACAGGTGGAAAACCCCAACAACAGAAAATATTCTTTTATTGATGATTGAGATGACAATGAGTAGATTATATCAGACATGTACATCAGAGAGTAAATGCCCCTAGGGCATACACATACCAAGAGAAAAAACGCTGAAGACTTCCTGAGAGGAACCTCTATCTACTTGAGAAGCTTATGGATTGCTGACTTCAGCCCTTGTGAGGCCCAATCTGCTGATTGGGAGGCCTGTAGGGCCCACAACCTGCTACTGAGGGCCTGATCTGCCTAAGAGGAGGGCTGATGTGCTAACTGGAGGGAAGATCTACTAAACATAAGCCCCGATTTGATTATGTGGAGGTTCGTGGGGCTAACGTAAGCCCATCTGTCCTCTCAGGCCTTGACGTGGTCACGGGTTAGTCTAGGACAAGCCTGGAATACCCACACAGGCCCTCGCTGCCTTCAAACTATAAGAAACAATAACAACCCTCTCGGATATTATTCGAAGCAACAGGAACCACAACCCTCTGATGCATTTGGCTGCCCACATGTTCCCTCATTCCGAACCAGGCTTAAAATTTACAAGTGAAAAAGCCAACCCCAAAGTGTCCTGCCTGCTATCGGAGAAGTATGTGCTTCCCGTATAAGCTGATCCCGCTCACCGACTAGAATACGAGGCTTGATCCTTCCTTACCAAGAGTTCAAAGTGGTCTCGCTTGTGTTTAAGAAGAAGGCAGGACACTCACCATAGGATAGAGAGTGAATTAATAAACCTTATTCCAGGATATAAACCCTCCACTGAGACACTCTATGAGAAGAGAGGTTATGTAGTCAATGAGAGGGCTCAACGTCAAGTGATCCCGTCTCTCGGAACTATAAAAGCCATCGGAATAAACAAATCTTTTTATAGGTTTTCCATAAATATAAAGAAATTTGGAGGAGTGCCATTACCTGGTATAAAAATGCAGTGAAAGCAGGAGATCAGCTATAAAATCTCAGAGAAGCACCGTTTCATCGCCGTGAGCAGTCTTGTCTCCTCCAGCAGAGATTCATCATACAATGCACTACGTGTTTTCCTCCAGCAGTCTCGTCTCCTCTCCTTTCTTTGTAGTAATAAAGGCAACGATTTAATTGTTAAATTACCCAGAAATCATAAAACACTGTAACAATGTTTAGCCAAACAAGACGAGAAATATTTCTTGAAAGATTTAGTTATATAAACTATACATTTAAGTCACAGAATGCGGCAACAATTTGTAATTAATGAAGAAAAAACAAGCTGGTTTCAATAATATCTAGTCATTTAAATTACAATTTCACGACAGAAGAACAAAAGTTAAAGAGTCTACTAGGAAAAATTGTTAATAGTTTTCAGTAAAACTAGTGAAAGGCAATAGAAATTGGAACCCGAACCATATATAGGACCACCAGCGGGGAATTGTATTGCAAAGTTTGGTGTGTTGTTTAGGTGGTTTTTAATTGTTTAGGAGCATAATTTTTTTATTTTAACCGTGAAAAAATGTCCTTTATATCATCAAATATAAAAAGTATCCATGGTACATTCAATTTTTCAACTTTTCAAACCAAGGAGAATGACAAGAATTAGATTTGTAATTGAGTTGTGGATGTTGATACTTTGGTTGGGATAGATTTTACATGGGTTGAAAATGGGTATTGTGGTAGTTTTCTCTCTAGTGTATTTAAATATTTAGTTATAAAGGTACTCAAAAGGATTTGTAACATGGTCTTTGGTGGGTATATTGTCATATTTAATATTAAACCCCCATTATTTATAAGATTAAGTATTGGATTTATTAATAGAAAGTGGAGGGACATTCATGTTCAAGGATCCATGGTGAAACAACCTTGACTAGGTTATGTCCTACAATTTTGGGAACATCGAGTATGTGTTAGAGAACAACTTCCTTAGAGGTCATGATTTGTACACAAAGTATCACAATATTTTGAGTGGTGGGATCTTCAACTCAAATTTTGAACAATGGAGGGTACAAAGGAATATTGTTGATGGTCACTTCAAATCATAGAAATTTTGTTAATTCATGGTAGTGTATTGACATTATGTATCAATACAAGGCTTATATATCCATGTCTATAGAAATATGTGACAATAAAAAATCTATCCATCTAAAATAAAAATAATATGTCATTTGTATATTGTATACATTGAAAAATGGGTTGTTTCTCTTTGTGTATTATTTACATTGAAAATTCTCTTTTTTACTGTGTACATTGTCATTCATATCATTTCTCATAATTGTCATTCATATCATTCTCACTGTCATTGTCATATTCGTCATCATAGTCGTTATCATCATCGTTATCATCGCCAACCCTTTTTCATGAGGCATGCATGGCACCATGTAATAGAATTGGTGTTTTCGTATTAAGAACCTAGAATGTTGAAGTGAATTGATTTATCGACATTCAAATACTTTCAGCATTAAATAATTGTAATTTAAATAGTATGCTTACATATTGTTAAAGGATTTTTAAGCATTTTTTTTTGTTAATGATCATTTTCCTTTTCCGTCTAGACTTCAAATTATGTGTCCATATAATAATTGAAACCCAAATACCTTGTTAGTGCCAAAAGGACTTTTCAGCAATATAAATGTAGGTAGAATCTCCATTGTAAGAAAACCTTTCATTTTTCAAAGTCAAGTGCATTTCTTTAATAATTCATATCATGCCTCTCTTTCATTTCACATTGATAGCTACACGAGGATCATTGAATATATTGCATTATCTCCTTGCTCCAAATCAGCTACATCTTGAGGTACTTGAGAGATTGACTTGTCTTGCTAGGTTTGCACAAATTTGGATGCATGGAGGTGTCCATGAAGATAATTATATGAAATTATATTATATCACCAATAAAAAAGGAGTAGGATAATGCTTTATTTTCTATTATTAAAGGGGAAAGGAATATAACAATTGAAAAACATGAAATAACACCTAACGAGATTACTAGGGTATTCAAGAATTAAACATTGAAAATCATGGTATAATCCATGTCCTACATGAATATTTCATTTACCTTTGTCCCAAGGCAAAAAATCCTATGGAGGATACGTCTCTCGGATTATCTTGGAATCCTATCAACACTTATTATATCCATAGATGGAGTGATAGTGTATTTGGATTTCAAGAAGTGTCGATGGTCATTCCCAACCCATCGCCATGTGTTTCAATTCATGATTCAATCCTACGAATGTGAAGGGAGTAGGCTCTTTCTATAGATTCCTTCCAACACTAGCACACATTAGTCAACAAAACACCTCATGAAGGGGAGAAATATTAGGATGGAGTGCTATCGGTTCAAGGTGATCAGAAAACCAAATCCTAAATCATGTAAAAGGAAAAACATTTGGCAAGGAATAAATGAGTAGAGATTCCATGACATACCGTGTAATCTAGCCCAACCCAATTTTATGGGAAGGCATGAAAAAATACTATAGTGTGATGAGTGATGAAAACAACTACAACTACAACATGGTAAGGAATTATATTAACTACAACATTGCATGCTGCATGCTATTCATGAGC
>LPNX010894830.1:0-61661 GCA_001517045.1 Pseudotsuga menziesii
TAGAAAAGCCTCCAGTACTTTGCTATGGAAATCTCTCTCCTCTCTAAACTTTCGGCCCCTTCGATTTCTCACTGAGTTTCATGAGCGAGCACTGAAGGTAAGACCCTTGAATCGTGTTGTCAGAAAAGATAACATGAAATCTGTGGAGGAGGAAGGAAAGAGTGACCGGGAGGGGAAGGTTAATGAAACCTTCGTTAAGATCATACATTCCAGGAGAGACGAGCTGGCTATTCCATCTGTGGCCGATTTACAATCTGTCGGAATCAAATTCGTCCCTACCAATGGCGACCTTACCACAATAAAATTTGATCAGAGCACTGCTACGCTTTACCTCCCCAGAGTAACTTTGGATACCAACACAGAGGTAATCCTCAGAAATCTGGTGGCATTTGAAGCTTCGGCAGCCCCTGGTGCACTGAATTTTGCACGGTACACCGATTTCATGAACGGGATAATTGACTGCGAAGATGATGTTAAATTGTTGAGAGAAAGTGGAATTATCTCCAATTACCTTCAAAGTGACAGGGAGGTTGCGAGCCTCTGGAACAGCATGGGTAGGGTGTTCATCTCTCGAAAGTTGGATTCCTTGACAAAGTGATAGAGGATGTGAATACATATTATAACCGAAAATGGAAAGTTGTGATGATCAAGTTTGTCAAGAAACATATATTCGGCTCGTGGCAATTCGTAACTCTTGTAGCTAGTGTGATAGTTTTGGCGATAACTTGTTTTCAGACCTTCTGCTCTATGTATGAATGCAAGAACTGGTTAAACAAATCAAATCTCTTCGAAGCCTGCGGAAAATAAGAATAGAGGTACGCACCAGAATCGAATGGTTGGTTCAAATCGAAAAACTGCAATAAAATGCAATCCAAACCAAGATCGCCATTTCCAACTGTTTTGCTGTTGTTCCTTGATCTGGTTAGATTTTCCTTTTGGTGGCTTCTATATAGTTCTGAGTTTTCTTTATTGGTGGACCTGAGCAGTCAAGAATACATTCGTGCCAACATAGCAAACAAGACTCCACACTCTCCTCTACGGCCAATCGCTGGTGGTGACCGAGGCCAAACCTTTCTCAGTCAATGGATATAATTTTTATTTTTTTAGTTTTATGATTATGACGTCATGTGGACACATGTCAACTCAAATCCAGATACCAAATCCCAATGTTGACATCAGCTTCTATCCGCCAATCAGCTGTTGACAAAATAGTTTTTTTTAACAAAATTAAAAAAAATATTTTACAAATCCCTAAGTTATACTTTACAAAACAGATTTTAATTTTTTAAAACTACATCAAAATAGAGCAAAGTCAACCAAAGTCAAAATCAATCCATTACAATATACCTGCTGAGGCAGGTATAAAAATGCCCAATTCGAGGTGGATACTCCGTCCAATATGTATTGAGTTGATCATCCCCCTCTAGGAAAGTTTGATTACTTATTAGTCCACTATCGGAAATGTTAGAGGTCTCCAATTTTGGCATGGGCGCGTTAACGAACAATTTCACGAAGTGGAATAATCCTATTAATAATAAGTTTATGAGGAAAAGTTCTTTACTTGGCATAATAAACTGAAGATGAGGGTGTGCAAAATAAATATAACCTAAAAGGAATTCATTTAAATAATAGCAATGCTAAAAGTTTCTCAAGAATCGCCATAATGAAAAAGTGAAAACGTTATAAATTGTAACAAAGGGGTTTCCACATACAAGGTTAATGGGTAAGGGTGCCTCCTTTTTTAATATGGTTCATTACTTTGTGGGACTTCTATTCTTCCTTCTCGTAATATTTCTAGGATCAAATGATTCAGTTCACTTGATCAATGGCTCTCCGGCCTGCCATGGTTTGTTTTCTCAACTTATGTTATATATGTAATTAACCAATATTTTAGGTATAGTGATTATAAGCAGTGCTGACAAGAGATTCTGGGAAAAGAGTACCCATCCCAGCCAAGTAGATAAGCTGACGAGTCCAGTTGAATAGTGTAGCAGCCACGGTGTATTGATTGTCTAGGTAAGTAGTGCAAGATCCTGAATACTGACCCGAATATTCCAACCAAGCAGCCCAACTATATAAATTTGAGCATATAGATCTGTAGACAAACACACAACTCACAAAAAAGATCTCACAATTTACTCAGCAATTGAAGAATGAAACAGTGCAAAAGGCTTGCAGCTGTGAATGCTTTCATTAATAAAAAAAGTAATCCGAATGATAATTACAATGAAGTAAAATGGCTTTAATAGCCACAAGCAATTCGAATCCACATGAGGAAGTTCGAATTGATTTGACTCTACTTGACTATAGGTAACCAAGACTTGTCTAAATCACTATCGGAGGACCCAGTAGTTAACTGTCCCTGTCTAAACCATAACTGGAGTTCATCAGAGCTCTAAAACACAACTCAAGTGTTACATTCAGTGTTGACCAATGGTTCACTGACTGTGGTAGGTGAGAAATGCGCCCCACATGTGTGCAGTCAAGTAAACCTAGCGCTAACTGAATGTGGAGGACTTGAACTGAAAGCAACTGACTCCTAACTTAGCTTGACGAGTCATTAACTGAAGTGAACTGACCTTGGTTGGTTTCGGCACTCCCAGTGGCTTCCTAAATTGTAGGGATTGGTCTAGGAGGCTCCTAAACTTATGCAATTAAGTGCAATAAGTGGTAGTGAGCCTCAATTAGTGTTCCCCACACTTTAGTAATTGAAACATGTGCCCCAATTAGGTCAAGTTGACTCAATGGTGCAAATGACTATAAATAGACTGGATGGAATCCCGATTCAGACATGACTCCCGATTTAGACATATGACCAAATTGGACAAGGGAGGATTAATAATCCTAACACCCCCCTGAATGCTAACTTGGACAATCTATGGGCCCTGGTAACTAAGACCATAGGTCACCCATTACATCAAGTAAAGTAAAGAAACTGCTCAAAAACAAGGTGCCGGGGAAAAACCACATTGGAAAAAAATCCCCCCTTCTAATTAAGCAGGTAGAATCAGGATCAATCTGGTTCTTCTGTGCACAGGTATCCTGGAGCCTGGCATGTGAACCTCTCCATCATTATGTCTGGAGGAATCTTCCTCTTTGGAAGAAGAATGATATGCTCAGCTAAATCAGAAATATAGACAGCTGCCGGATGAAGACTGGACCCATGTAGAGCAACTGAAGTCAACTAAAAAGTGAGGAAAGGTTCTTGAGAATTTAGAGAATGTGAAAAACACTCAAGAAACTGATATGTTGCAGCCATGAACAACAAACCATGAGTGGTAAGAACAACCCCAAGTGTTAGGAGCAGGTGTCCATGTGGATGCAGAAAATCTTCCTCTTTACTAGTTCTGTGAGAAGATGAGCATGTGATCAATGGTAGAGAAGCACTGGGACTGTTGAGAGCGAATGCTTGAGCTCCATAGTCTGATATAGCTTCTGAAATAGATAATGAATCACATAATAAAATATCAGCAACCTCATATGAGGAAACTAACACCAAATCTCCATCAACAGTTTTGAAGAGAAAGTGTGGTACTTGATTTTTCACACCGGATTTCGTGAGAGCAGCTACAAGCATGACTGAATGCTTTTGGATTTTAAAATATGAACCAAATAATATCAGATCAGAAAGTAAATCAGATCTAAACAGGTTCAAAACAGATCCAAAACTGTGAAATGGAATCAAATCCCCAGCAACAATTTTGTAGGAGACTTGCGGTACTTGTTTCTTCACACCGTTGATGAGAACAGCTACAAGCAATACTAAAAGATTATGAATTTGATATATTAAACCAAACAATATCAGATCATATCTAAATAAGATCATATCAGATCCAATAAGGTTAATATCAGATTCAAATAAATGGTTAACCGAGACGGTGGATGCACAGCTTTCTTCTTCTTCAAAATTTTGAATTTTGGTGCATGCAATCCTGCAGGAATTTGCTGGAAAAACTAGATCATGGGGAGCGAATGGATCACTCTGGTAATCTGATATTTCTTCCAAAATATCCAAGGTATCACATATTTGCACACCAGCAGCAACATTAGAGGGAGAAAAATCAAATTTCTCTTCACTTTCGAAAGCAATTACTGGTAAATTTTGCACAGAATTTAAAGGAAAATCACCGGTGAATGTTTGCATGGAAGTGCAGCAGAATTTTTCTTCAATATCAGAGATTCGAATGTCTTCTTCTGTTTCAGCAATATGAGAAGATGAGATATCAGAGATCTCATGAACTTCCGGAGCATCAGGAGAAGGAGTCACCGCATGGAAACTGTCTTCAATTCGAATTGACTGTGTAGAAGCTTCTGCTTCTTCTTTATCTTGAACAACTTCATCAGAGAGAGTGGAGGCCTATATTTTTGGATCAAGGATGCTTATGGTGCTGGATGTGCTCTCCAAAGTGCTATTATGATCCTCATAAATCAATCCAAAGGTTCTGTCCAATCTTGTCCAGAGTTCCTTTAGACCTTGTCTCATCAGAGATGAAATCATTTCGAAGTTGTACCTGCAAAACAAAAAAAATGATCCAGTAGGAGATCTGAGGAAAAGAAGTGCCTTGTCCACCGAGGCTCTGATACCATATAAATTTGAGCATATAGATATGTAGACAAACACACAACTCACAAAGAAGATCTCACAATTTACTTAGCAATTGAAGAATGAAACAGTGCAAAAGGCTTGCAGCTGTGAATGCTTTCATTAATCAAACAGTAATCCGAACGATAATTACAATGAAGTAAAATGGCTTTAATAGCCACAAGCAATTCGAATCCACATGAGGAAGTTTGAATTGATTTGACTCTACTTAACTGTAGGTAACCAAGACTTGTCTAAATCACTATCGGAGGACCCAGTAGTTAACTATCCTTGTCTAAACCATAACCGGAGTTCATCAGAGCTCTAAAACACAACTCAAGTGTTACATTCAGTGTTGACCAATGGTTAACTGACTGTGGTAGGTGATAAATGCGCCCCACATGTGTGCAGTCAAGTAAACCTAGCGCTAACTGAATGTGGAGGACTTGAACTGAAAGCAACTGACTCCTAACTTAGCTTGAGCAGTCATTAACTGAAGTGAACTAACCTTGGTTGGTTTCGACACTCCCATTGGCTTCCTAAATTGTAGGGATTGGTCTAGGAGGCTCCTAAACTTAGGCAATTAAGTGCAATAAGTGGCAGTGAGCCTCAATTAGTGTTCCCCACACTTTAGTAATTGAAACATGTGCCTCAATTAGGTCAAGTTGACCCAATGGTGCAAATGACTATAAATAAACTGGATGGACTCCCGATTTAGACATATGACTAAATTGGACAAGGGAGGATTAATAATCCTAACAAACTATACAGTCCAGCAAAGACCGGCACAAGAATGTCAAGAAAGCGGTTATGTGTGACATCGATAAGGTCTAACTGCGCATCTCCATTTATCGTTTTATTGATTTTATTTTGAATTTTTCTGGACTTAAGTAAAACATTGCTTGCATGAAGTTGCTGATTTTTGCCGCAAATACCTTGTTGTGAACAGAGAAGCCTTTTATAGTTCTCGCCTTGAGCTCATTATCAATGATGTTAGGTAATGAATTTTTAATGATTCATTTTCTCAAACTATAATTTATACTTCTTAGGTTTTTGCTAAAGTTTATTTATCTTTAATCGAAATTCTTCAACACAGGGCTGAGCTCGAGAACAGAGATGAACATTTCGACGTCATAATAGGAAACCTCGGAGATTCTATGGAACGAGGTCCTTGTTATCAATTGTACACAAAATATTTCTATGAGCTTGTTCTAAAGCCAAAGCTGAGCCACATAGGAGTGTTCGTTACTCAAGTGTAACATCACAATAAAATCAATCAAATTATTATAGAAACTATTTCTTGACAGTCTTCTTTTGTTGCGTCATGTCGTACATCAATTAAAAAGATACAGAATAAGTTGATAATAATAAGGAATGCTTCTAGAAGTACTGTAGTTCTAGGAGTCTCATCGATAATTGCAGTTGACTTCAATTCGAGGCTTGAGTTTCATAGACAGCTCTATTAATTTAGTTTAAAGTTCTTAAAAATATCAAATTAGAGGAGCAGGTGATCTCCTCACTCACTGAAGTTTATGAAATCAGCGCGGCTCGACCAATGGTGTCATAGAAGGAGAATTCTGTTAAAATTTGACATAACTACTATTGAGAAGCTTCTTGATTTTGACAATTTTTCCTTTAAATTTAAAATCAAATATGCAGAATTGGCTTCAAATTTCGGGAAAAGAAATTTAATATAAATATCTAGAAGCTTAGGGAGAATTTTTGCACAAAACAAATTCCATCCAAATTTGGCAAGAATTGTTTTCTTCGCTTTGCTTAATCTGTCAGCATCGGCCATGACTGTTCCGATTAGTTAATTCTTAGTTCAACTACTGATATCTGTAATAACCCAAAAATTCGTAAAAAGTTAAAATTTTCAAGTGACATAAAATGTCTAAAGTCGTCTTTATAGTACCACTAATGGTTAGCAGATAATAGAAATAGTTTATAAAAGAACAAGGGGTTGCTTCTTTATAAAAACTTGTAAAATCTAAAGGTGTAATCTTAAAAACTGTGTTAGTGTTGTTGATGACTTAGCAGTTGTAATTCTTCCAGAAGTAGAAAAAGAACTTGTATTTTACTACTGCTAGATATACTGATGGTTTTCTTTTGTCAAGTAGGGAAATATTCTTATGTGCGATCAGGGCTTACTTAGCTTTAAGCTAACACAGTTGGACTGTTGGTTCCTTACAGGTTTAGCAAGTAAGCGCATGATCCAATAGAGTATTATTTAATTTCAAGTCGAGAAGATACTTCCCTAGCATGAATAAGATGCTAGTCTTAGAAACATTTAAGATCAGCTTCACTCCATGAGGTAACGTAGATCTTGTTTGTGTAGTTACATCTCTATAATTTTATTTATAACAAACTGTATCTGTATGGTGTAAAAACATGATCGAGGTACTAAGCCAAAGGATAACCAAATTACTGGTTGAATACAAATAACTCCAAGAATACTTGGTGTTTTCGTTTATAGCGATCTTGATCTAGATTTTATCTAAGGTAAAAAATATAGTACTTCGACTTTTGCTTAGTTTTAAGTACACAAAAGGAGGCTAGTCTTGATCATAAGTATATGATTCTTTGGAGATTAAAACAAGGGAAAAATTCATCTCTTTAAACTACAATTTAACCTATTTTACTGAAAAGAGAGTTTAACTCTTAAGAACTCTTACGACCATACACTCAAAAGATGTATCTCCAATTCAATATTATCCTAGTTTTGACATTATATAATTCTCATTTATATATAATAACTATGTCTTCATATAAGTTGAATTAGTAAAACTTTGGAATAAGTTTGTTGGTCAACCAAATATTTTTTGGATATTATCATATGTCTAATGTTATACTTGGTAAACTAAGTATCGATCAGCTCCATGGTAATGATATGTATATGACAATCATAGACAATGCATAGTTCAAATGATTTAAGATTTGATTTAAAAATCATTGTGTTTGCAGCGATGACTATGGAACTTCTACCCACGTTGGAGAAATATTTCGAAGGACACATGTGATGGTTCTATCCACAAAAAGGTTGACTTATAAACTAAACCCTACTCATTTTTTTTTGCAGAGCGAGGGTTCCTCCATCTAGTTGGTCGAGCTACGAGCTCGTGGCCCTTGAAACCCTGTAACCACCTCCATGCTGTTCAGGTTGCTTCCAGAACCAAACGCTGTGAGCTGTTTTGAGAGAGGTCGTGAGGGGGCTCTTGGTCCTTAATGGTTACTGTTGCATACTATGAGTGTGGAAGTTGATTTTTCCTTAAGGATTTGAGGATTGGGTTTGTTTAAAGCCTGAAAATATTTGAAAGAGCTTGTACAGGAGTACTCCTTCATTCCGGTTGGGTTGATTTCTCGTTTTCCTCCCAAGTTATGACACAGTGTCTTCTTGTATTCCGACGAGGTGCCAAAAGAAATGGATCTTCTGTGGCCGGTTTCCTCAACTTCATTCAGAAAGAAAATCTTGACAGGTAACGACCTACACCGTTTTCGTTTTTAAGTTAGTTTTAAAAAAAGGGTTTTAATTTAATAAGATTTGTAACAATAAAGGGTTGATATTCCTTGCATGTCTTCCTTGCGACTCTGTAGTTTGGAACGAGCTTTCTCCTTCAAAGTTCCATCTGAGCATACTTTCGGTAAGCCCCGGTTGCGAAATGAGGGTTTTCTCCTGCAAAATGATGTGGTGGTTGGAAGATAGGATCTTTGCTGCTGGTTAAGGAACGACCTTGGTTTACATGTTAGATTGTTTCTTCTTGCTTGCTTATTTTTGTATTAGTTCGAAACCCTAGAGGGTATTTTGTGTAGGAAAGTTGAAGGCTATTGTAGCCGTGATAATATAGTTTTTGTGGCAGTGCCTTTACGGCTTAGACAATGTAAACTTCTTTTACTTTCCTGATAGAGCTCAACTCTAAGCCATAACGAGGCTGTCGACCTCTGTCTGGTTCATTTTAGTTTTTAATATGGATTTTTAAGGTGAAGAAAGACCGTTAATCAGTCAAGACTTGTAAACTGATAAAGGGTTTTTACCTGTCATTAATGAATAGTTACTGTTCGATATATTATTTTGTATAGTTAAGTTTTTTAATAGGCCTGAGCCTCGACCTTTAATTCTAAAGGCCATATGCCATTTCTTCCTATTTGCTTTTGTTTTTAACAAATTGTTATAGTATTATTTTAATTTATTATCATGTAATTATAATGATTTACAGTGCAATGTTTTAAGGGAAATTTTACTATGTTAAAGAGTAATATTAGTACTCTGCTTTGCTCAGAAGGGTTAATATTTAAAATACCCTACAGTTTTGTAATATAATAAATTTTATCTATGCTTTCATATTTCTCCTTCAATGATTTTACAGCTGTTAAATTTTTATAGAGGCAAATTAAGGTAAGATACTACAAGTTTGTGAATAGGATGGAACCTGTCTTTCATATCCCTAGGTGATTGCCTTAAGGTTACAGTAGGAACATTTGTTTTAATACAGAACAAATATTATCTTGGATCAAGTTATTATAAGAAGTTATTGAATACTATCTAGATCTAAACCCTAAGTGATAGTTTATTTACTATTCCCATGTTTATTGGTTTAACTTTGTTTGTTGTGTTTATAATGAATATTAGTATTAATAATATTTCTATGGTTAGTATGATTACTAAATATCTTTAAAAACATATATTAAGTTCTTGTCTGATGTAGATACATTCAATAGATAGAGTGTGTAATGTTGTTTCTAAAGAATTGATCATATGCAAACTATAGAAGAATTTAATTACATTTTTCATTTAGAGTTAATAAAGAATCATCAAATCTGCTTAATCAACCAGCTGTACTAGAGTACTGCCTATACCAGGCGTGGAAAAATACAGTATGGTAATCTATTTCTATTTATTTATCATTTAGCATAAATACTACTATTTTTAACATAATCTACAAATTACTAAGTTCATCAATACACAAATACTCTTTTCTGCATAAACCCTAATAAAATAATAACATACCTATCTTTGAAAACTAGTAAACCTCTACTGAAAACGGTAAATAGTTATAGAAACCTGAAACAAATAGAAACATGTCAAATGATGAGGTGACAACAGCTTAAGGAGGCTGTTCCTCCCAACCAACTCATGGAGAAAGTTTAGTCTGTACTTCCTCAGGACCCCCCAAGCTTGTTTCTTGGTCCTCCTGGTAGAGTATTGGGTGAAGTTTGTATCCTTAGGACCTTCTGTCACCTAACTGGTCAAATTACCACAGTAATCCAAAACTTCTCACAGTAGTAAGAACTTCAACCTAATAGCTGCATAAGTTCAGTCTCATCAGTTAACCCCTCAAACTCACTTCAGTAATCCCCTCCATCAAATTTCTCATGTGCACTTCATTCACCCTGAATGATCACCTCTCAGCATGAGCAACCTTAGCTATCTTCAATGGGAATTTTTATAATAATTTTTCGGTCTTCTGGGTCAGTTTTCACTTAATGAGCCACTTGCTCCAATTCCACTTTCATGGGGAATCATGATCACAAATATAGGGAAGTTGCCACCTGCAATAGTTGGAAGTAGTTTGAGGATGCTGCCACTTGTCACTATACTATCTACCCAGTATCCTCCACCAAGTGACCAGTTAACACTCTTTTAACAGCTTCCCTAAGTTGTTGTCTCATCATTTATTTATTTATAAATAAAAATATTCTGAATTACATTAATTATTCTTGACCCCAATTGGTCATCAATTACAAACTTAGCATAAAATATAACACAATGTTCCTCAATAACATTAAATTATAAGTTTGCAAATTGGGGCATGTGACAATATCCCTCTGGATGGACTGTGACAAGCTGGACCCGTGGGTGTCTTAACACACATGGAGGTTTTCAAGTGTAATCTATTGATCGGAATTTCATGTATTTATCTATGCGATATCCGTGCATCGACTGAACTAGGGGTGTGGATATGAAGCTCCTGCTACTCATACTAGTGTTGGTGGTGGTGTTGATGGACTTACTTCCGACCATTAGCCAGGATCTTTCTCTCTAACTTGGTCTCACTTTCAAAATCCTTCCTCCCTATATAGATCATCAGTAGGAATTGGGTCTTGATCTCACTCTTGAAAGAAATTTTGATCTGGGTATGTAACTGTACGATATGGTGAGGGTGTAAAGTTGGAACATGGTATCTAATATGACCCTTTGTGGAATGAGTCCATCATCAGAGAGCAAGAACGTACAGTTTCTCCCACCATTGAAATCTTAAAGAAGGTGTCCTATCAGTCCATGGCTTGCATTGTAAGGGGCATGCTTTGCATGGCACTCTTGAAATGAGAGCAAAGTATTTGAACAACGATGACTCTTGAGCCTTACAAGAGTTGGATGGAATAAGTCGTTCATCAATAGACTCCTCAACAAAATGATCACTTTCGGCACACATAATGATATGTAGAGTTGCCGCATTTGCTAAAGTGATGATCATTCAGAGATGTTTTTGGTTCAATTTCTATCTAACCTCAATTTTCCTTTTCCTTGCTTTTGGTGGTTCAACTTCACTTGGTTATACAATGCTCATAGCTTGAAACGCTCATAGTTGATGTGCATGCACATTTAATCTTGTTAGGGAATGACATCGAGGTGGGTTTTTTAATGCATATTAACTACATGAACCTGGACAACAACTACCAAAGGCGTCAGAGTGATCGATCACATGTAGTTAAGTGTTGTTAGAGCGATAATGTTGTCATGCAATTGCAAACTGCACAAAGTTCTGCAGTTGTAAAAATATGTTAGATTTTAAACAAAAAAAAATGTAGACAATAAGAAGGCTATGGCCCAAAACATTGGAAAACCACTTGATTTAAGGGCTAAACTATAGCCTAAAAATATGTATTTTGTGTGGCACAAATACCAAAACCAGAGCTATTAATAATTTACTGCATGTAGTGAATAATAAGAGAATGGTATGTGATAGCAGATTTGATGGTAATATGTATCAATTAAAGTAAAAAAAATTATAAACATAAGTATGGTTGGTGAACATTAAAATTAAACAAGTCAAAGATATGGTGTTCTGTTGGTAGAATTAGACGGATTTCATTTTATATAATTATATTTAATTCTTTAATATCCAATTAGATTCAATTATATTTGAGTTAGATGTCTAGCGGATGATGCGTTTTAACAGCAATGCTTCATAGCTGCGATGTACAGAACTTGAAACTATTAAGAATTCAAACATATCTCACTCTATACATAGCCACGTCCACTTCAAACACAAAAATTAACTGATCTCACTCTATACAAAGCCACATCCACTTCAAGATATAAGATGCAAATGTGTTATGAACTCATTTATAAGATGGAACTGACATGTCATTAAATTGAAGGTGAGCAACCCACCTTGCAATGTTAGCCACCTCTTCAACTACGCATTTTAACAACGCTGCTTCATGTCACGTCCCCACCCTTCTACCTGTGAGATGACGCGACATTACCATTAACAGTCCAGGAAACTAGCCCCATAAGTGTAAACATAAATTTCCATTGAAGTAAAAGAGGCAATTATGCATTGTCTAACATCATTAATTAACATTATAGCGGAAGCGAACATACATTCAACATAAGGAGGATGTTCATCATAATTCATATAAATAATATAGTTGCATGGGTAATTACATGAGAATAATTATCTTCGAATGAAGCTTCCCGCAACCAGCTATGCCGCTGCAACGTTCCACCCAACCATACACTAGTGTGCTCATCGATCTCTCAGCATAACTGCCACCCCTGAGCTAGGCATGATTCCCCAAGGAAAAGGATACTAACCAGGCTCACACATAGCCAAAGATATGTCAAAAAGCTATGCTTTGGTTTATCATACTGCCAAGGGGATGGAAAGGCTTGTTTACTAAGCTAGTGAGCTCAACCATAGAGCTATGGACACCTACACAAGATCTGACTTGGATTTCCCAACACAAGGAATCATCCCCTTCTCTGTTGTACAATGCCTCATGCTATGCATTCCCTTCAAGTGCTATTTAGGATGTGCAACAAGGAATAATTAGCCCTCAAGATCCCTCAGTGAGGTTCCTCAGGCACTAGATTTATCAAGCAGTTTACCTTTTCCACTCCTAATTGGATTTAGGCCAAATCAAGGAGAATAACAAATCAAACCAAGGAAAGGGTGCACATATGGAAAAATAGCAATTGCCGGTCTTTATAAAAACGTTGGGAAACCAAAAACAGATTTACAGATGGAGAAAAACACCAAGGAGAGAAATACAATCTCAACAATCGTTTAATGACACCATAGAGCCAAAATCAATCTCTACAAAAACCCAAATCACATTTCTGATTTCTAAAGGTGACTATGGAAATATGGGAGCCAAAATAACTGCTATAAACCCCAAAAATGTGAATCTAGCTTCTTGGCCACTCAGCAAGGTAAAAATGGTTCCTAGCCATTGAAGAATCCACGAAAATGCAGGAAAAACTTAAATCTTCCTTTTCGACTTACTGAACAATACCAAAACAAATTTTTGGGCATGCAAAAATGAGGAAAATGACTCCCAACGTGAAGGATGAACACATAGGAAACTTAAGCTGCATGAAGGAAGCCCATGTGAAGGAGAATGGTGAGGAAAAATGGAAAACATGGCTGTATGACCAAATGGGAATGCATTTTGGGTGTTAACTTGCCCCAAAAGTCAAAAATGTTTTTCCCAAAAATGGGTGTTTCCCCAAATTCAAATTTCCTTGACCATACCCTTTCCATCCCCATGCAATAAATACTTCAACCAATTTCTAGCAGAATTAAATGATTAGGTGAATGAGACAAGAAAGGTAGTTGATAGTTTGATGGGTTCTCCCATTGACATTTAGATTTTCCCCATTTGCCCCAAAGGTTAAATATTTTCCCTCCCTATTCCTTAGGAAAATCATGCCCCCATCTCTTTAATGTTGCATTGGCATAGCTGGTTGTGGGTTTTTAATTAATTGCATATTTACATGATGATTCAAAATTATAAATCTTTGGCTAGCACAAAATACCATTGGAAATGATTTTAATCGTCGAAACATAAAAAACTAAATCAATGGTGGGGCTTTTTCCTTTAGCTCCACACCATGATTAATTACAATATATACATCATATACATTTTTAATGCAAATGGGGTCAAAACCGAGGTGTTACACTTCATAGCTGCAGTAATGCATAGAAACTGAAACTATTAAGAATTCAAATAGAATGATAAAGAGGAAGAGAGAAGGGAAGAGTGCGCTACCCACACATTGAAATCTGCTTGAACTGAGTAGCCAAAGCGACTACAGAGTTGGAAGAGATTAGTCTTCCATTCACGGATTTCCTCTACACTGTATGCTCCCCTGCTTTCATGCTCTTCAAAATCTTTAGCAAATGGGCCGCCATAATGGTTCGGGTGTTGAACTTGCAAAGGAGTTACGTCATAAAAGAGAGGAATAGCAATGGCAGACCCATCTCTTACTTGGCATGCAATGAGTGAGGATTCTTTGAGGCACCAACCAGACCATGTGTAGTGAGTGGAGAATAAGAGAATGGGTATGCGAATTCCCTTGATTTCCCGCTACAAGCTTGCATAGTTGTCACTCCCACACTTCACATCATGTACGGTTGTCGAAGAAGGCACGAAATCCTGCACTTGTGATGGCGCGGTCTAGATGATCCAAAAACCCTTTTCTAACATTGTTGCCTCTGAAGCTTGGAAAAACATCATATCTGTATTTCATGGATGTATTGAAGAAATGAAAAGGAAAACATCCCATCACACACACATGCAATAAACGAATGAATGGATTACCAGGACAGGGATGAATGCTTAGTTCCCACTCTTTTGCTCCGTTCTGTTCTAATTTTCGTAATCTAATTCAGGATTTAAAGTCCCCGATGGTAAAAGTAAAGCATATGAAATTTTTGGTATATAAATAATAGATCAATGCCATGACCAATGATTCTAATAAGAATCACAAGAAATAGATCTTGCTACTAAGAATTCTCACAAACATACATAGGAAAAATAGACAAAAGAAAAGAGACTGAATCACATGAATGAAGAAATGAATATTGGTGTGTATCCTTCCATTTAATAATGATGAATAGTAGTGTACATAAATAGTACATCCCTCATAGGAAAATCGAGTTGTATGGAGACAACTCATAAAGCTCAAAAAGGGTGATTTACCAAAATATAGCAAACCCCCATAGGTGGCTAAAGCACTTCCCAAATCTATCAAGGACCTCACGAATTGGAAAAATCATGAGTGAGTTGTCAAGGGAGATGGAAAAAAATGCTAATCCTATAAAATTGAGAAAAAATAATGGAGGAAGGGTTGGAAACAAAAGCTTCCAGTTTCCTAGTTGACTAGCTTTTATCTTATCCATAGAAAAGCAGAATAAAGCAGAATCTGCTGTAAAGTGTTGTATACTAATTCTGGAAGGTCAAAAGGTGGCCAACATCAACCTTGAATTATAAATAAATCATTCCTAGGATATAGATGGCATGTATTGACTTTAAGGTGCAAGTGGATGCCAACTAATTAAGCTAGTGGGTGAATAATTAATCAAATAATGATTAATTATTTTATCCTAAGTTGTGAGTGGGTTTAATATATTCCAAAACCCCCTATAATTCTGAATTTATGATGGTATGACAAAAAATATAGATGCATATAGGTCCCAGCAACAAGGCTATGGTCACCCTTTAACAATTATTATGTCCAGAAAAGTGAGGAAAGAGGCAAAACCACATGGGGAAAATCCTTCCTCAAGATAGGAAAAGGCACAAAATTTGAAATATGTCTTCAACATATCTTCATTTTCACTTTAATGAGCTAAATGAACTGATTCTAGATGAAGGACTTGCTGAAGAAATCATGAACTCCATGATCATGCGCTAGAGTGTAGAACCTGCAAGAAGGAAGCTGAGAGACTCCTTGTATCTCATCAACTGATGATGTAGGAGCATTATCTAAATGCTTCTTTCTACTGTAAAACTCTTATCTGCAAACATAATCTGAAATGGAAAAGAGATTTGTGCATACTCCTTCCCAAAGAGTACAAAAATTAAGACAATTAATTTCACACCCAATTCCTTGAATAGATGCAAAATTGTGATTTGAATCACATGTCAATCTTCCAATCTGATGTACCACCTTTCCAGATCTAATATGAGGCTGATAAAAATATGATATATCATAAATATTAGCATATGGAACAGCAAGGACAAAGGCTGCAATGGCTCCACGAGGATATAGGGCTAGACTATGAAAACTATGAGCAACTGGGGAAAACTGATAGGTGTAAAACTTTGAATGATGGATGGGAATAAGATCTGAACCATAAGTGTTTAGAACATATCCAAACATGTTTAATATTAGTCCAAATATGACTAAGTTCATGGATAACCAGCCACTGAAAGATAGGAAAGACTTCAAACCATGTAAGATAAATATCATTGTATAAGAGACCAATGAGGAATCAACTAGTGAACTTGGGATTTGTATAGTCTTAGGATTATTCAGACGTATGGTAGATGGTTTGGATTGTGGTATTATATGTGTATCAACCTGCAAATATTCTTCTAAATCAGAATCCAAAGAATCACATATAAGCATATCAGTAGACTCATGGGAATACACTGGTAATGAATCCTCTGTATGAAAGGAGGAAAGAATGAGATGTTCACAATCTTCAAGAAGGATCTGAGTATTGATGCCAAGAACAAAGGAGGAAATTCTGAAACACATGAGATCAATTAAGGTAAGTGGAATGACACAAATAAGGCTTGATTTAGCTAAGCAAACATCCTAGAAGTCACTGGGTTGCACACCGTCAATGAGAGAGGTATGCACAAAGTGTGGAGGATCTGGCACAAAGATCTCAGAATCTAAGATAGGAGATTTAGAGAATAATTAATGGGTTATAGGATCATCATCAATATCAATAGAAGCTCCATATGTTACTTCTTTTTCATCATTAGTATCACAAGAAGAAAATTCACCTTCAAGAGACATAGAAAAAGATGGCTCTTCAATATTTGATTCTTCATTGAAGGAGGAAGCATTCAAATCAAAGAGGGTAGAAGCAACATGAACTGTATGAGAAAATTATTCATCATGATCAACTTCATCAGAGAATGTAGAGGCCAAGAAATATTGAGAGAGATAACAAGAGGAGATGTTGGGTTCGCTCCATGCTTCATCTTCTATTTCCTGCAAACAAAAGCTTTGTCCAAATTCTTCCAAAGCTCAAATGGATACTCAGCAGAATCTATGAGATGATATATATTTGGATACATTCCCAAACACATAATTCCATAATATCTATCACAATTATTAATCCAATCAATCTTCTCTTCATAAGACTAAGGTTCGCTCAATGCACCAATGGAGACATCAAAGAGACATTACCTCTTCAAGTATGCGCTCATCTTTGGCTTCCAATCAGCATAGTTGAAAGGAGATAGTAGAGGAACTTTTGAATCCATATAGAAGTTGTTGATATGCTCTAAGAGATAATATTTTCAACCTGCAAAACAAACTAGGAGAAAATCTTGTAAGCTAGACAAGCTCTTTTTCAGAAAGGGATAGGAGACTGGATGCGCTCGTCAACTCTATAGAACTTGATCAACCTTCCTGCTCTTATTCCATGTAGAAGATGGAAAGGTTGTTCTCCCTGTAGATATGATACCATGTAGAAATAATAGATCAATTCTATGAGAAATGATTCTAAGAAGAAGCACAGGAAATAGATCTTGCTACTAAGAATTCTCACAAGGATACACAGGAAAAATAGAGAGAAGAAAAGAGACTGAATCACATGAATGAAGAGATGAATATTGGTGTGTATCCTTCCATTGAATAATGATGAATACTAGTGTACATAAAATAATACATCCCTTATAGGAAAATCGATTTGTATGGAGACAACTCATAAATCTCAAAAAGGTTGACTTACCAAAATATAGCAAACCCCCATAGGTGGCTAAAGCACTTCCTAAATCTATCAAGGACCTCACGAATTGGAAAAATCATGAGCAAGTTGTAAAGGGAGATGGAAATACATGCTAATCCTACAAAATGGAGAAAAACTAATGGAGGATGGGTTGGAAACAAAAGCTGCCAATTTCCTATTTTACTAGCTTTTATCTTATCCATAGAAAATCAGAAAAAGAAGAATAAAGTAGCATCTGCTGTAAAGTGTTATGTACTAATTATGGATGGTCAAAAGGTGGTCAAGATCAACCCAGAATTAGAAATAAATCATTCCTAGGATATAGATGGCATGTATTGACTTTAAGGTGCAAGTGGATGCCAACTAATTAAGATAGTGGGTGAATAATTAATCAAATAATGATTAATTACTTTATCCTAAGTTATGAGTGGGTTTAATATATTCCAACATTTGGGACGGATCTCTGCATCCCATTGGGAGATCATCACGTCCCAGTTGCAGATCATCAACATCCCAGGATTAGAATAATGTTGATGGGAGTAGCTGTCACGGGCCTAGGATTTTCCAATCGTCTCGAGATTTCTATACCGTTTGAAAGCCTAGACAAGTGCAGCATCAACATGATATTTCTAGCTGAGCTTTTCCATCAAACACAAGTTTTACTTGGACTACATCTAACTGAAACTAGCTTGACCAAACTCGATTTAGACACCTTAGAGACAACACTTAGACGACTAACGACTCGCTTACTCATGCACGAATGATCTGTCAAGGTCAATCATTGAGGATGCCTTGATGTGTTGTCCTTGGCACCTAGCCATGTCCAACCACATGCTACCATATTGATGTGTTCCTATGACATCCATCAATGCACATTGTCATGACTGAGTATTACCTCGCACTTATGTAATGATCGTCGCATCATACTCTGTGGAGTCCACCAAGTAGACGTTCACTACGATGCAAGTTAGTTGACTCAACATCATGCCTTGGTCCTGCTAGCAATCAAACACGCTAGAACATGGTCATGTTCATCTACGCATGATCTGACTACCAAAGCTACCAAAATATTATGAACGAGTCGTGCACTGTTGAATAGCTATTGTACAGGCCAATACACCCTTGTAACCTAGGGTCTGGGGTTACAAACTTACTAATAGACTTGTAGACAATCAGCTTTTATAGAGAATAAAATAGGAATAGGAAGAGAGTTTGGCTTACCCGCTTTATGACGGTTTGTCCAAGATTTTTCTGTCCTGCTTCAATTTTCTCCAAAGCTTCTAGGGATTCTTCTCTTCACCTGCAAAGAGGCAATTCTTCAAGCAATAGCTCATACATATATATATATAAGAGGTTATATGAAATGCATATTAATAATATAATTGAAATCATTCATTAACCAATGCACATGAGAAAAACACAATACACAGATTGGAAGAAGAATTATCTTTATTAACAAGCAGTGAATAGGTGAGAATACAACCCATCTTCTAACACAAGGACTCATATGTAACTGAGGACACTGAGTTCTACTGCTCCAAGAATCTGAAGGTATACCACCAGCATAACTTTTCTCTTCTAGAATTGATTAATTAGCCCCATCCCAAGGCGTCTATTTACACTTTGGGAAATAGAGAGGTTTCGAAGGTTAGGATGGTTGAGATAGTTAGGATAGTTATGGATTAAGGCCCAACTAATCTCAACTAATCGTGATTTATATTTTTTAATGTCGAATTAAGGTACACACAAGTGTTAATATAATAAAGGTGTGTATGACACGCTAGTTTCTCAAAGGCAACTCGTGTGCTCAATGTACACGCGGGTTGCAATGAAAATACTCGCATGTGACACGCGAGTTGCAATGAAAAAAGGAGCATGTGCAACCCTAAAATATGAATAAAAATATATCAGGCTGGTTTGGAGATCATGCATCAATGGTCATTCGCATCTATAGTGTTTTAGGAAACTTCAATCCAAATTGTCCTTTTGTGTCCCGACATACTAAATATCAATACTCGGACGGAGAAGTGCCATCTAGGTTAATAACAGATGCCCCCTAATGTGTGAGGTCAGAGGGAAGTGATGGCTGAAATATAGTACAATCTTTATGTTCGAGAACTCAAATGTTCAAGGCAGCAAAGGAAGTACCTGAAACAAATACATATCAATGTCATATACAAAATCATATCTGAGGATTACATGTTCAATATAACGAAACACTAGCTCCTCTACAATATTTGATTACATCAAATGATACAAGTACAATACCACATATATTACAAAGGCGAATCAAAGCCATAATATACGATGATGAGTCTTCAAAATCTAGAGGCTGTGTAGTTGAACATAGCTGAACATAACACGATCTTGTGCAACTTAGGTTATAGATGTGAACCTAAGGTCTTCGTCGAAATCCAAAGGAACCAGTACGATCCAATCCATGTGAATAGGTGTGCTAAAGTCAAACATGGAAAGGACTCATCAGATTTTCAATCAATAGGTAAAACTGACAACTAAAGAAAAGGAGTTCACCAATAATGATAGTGAATCCTAAGGTACCATTGTCAAAACTCTAGGTCTTCGTCTTCAGGAAGTGCTGATGAGAAACCATACTGTGATGAGAAAGGAAATAGATCCTCCAACAGATCACAAGAGTGACTAGGAACTGGATGTGAGAAGGTAGACACAAGTGATACTCAGATAGGATAATGATGGAATCGTGATAATAGCCAGATGTAGGGATAGATCCTTGAATAATGAGCATGACACAGAGATGACCCAAGGTAGCTTTTAACTTTGAAGATAGGACAACTAAACTTATATGTCATGTAGGAGACATGATTAGATTCCCCATGTATAAAGGACAAGTGGAGGAGTAAGAAACTCGAAATAATAGCTGAGCTGAAAGTGTAGACCGAAACATGAGTATCGGAAAGTTCAAAAAGTGCTCTGTTCAAGGAGGACATCCTGCCGCTGTTTGTAACCCAAAAAGAATACTTCTTGCTTATCTTTCTTGTTAAATTTTAATGAGTCCAGGAAAGTCAACTCATGTCTCTCTTCATTTTTAACAAGATTGAAGAGGGGAGATAATAATGCTTGATAAAGTCACTGATTCGTGGATTTTATGAGCGCGAAATAGTACATGATCGTTGGTGTTTTCATGTTTAGAGGGTATGAAAACTCCGAAGAAGACTCCATGGGGGTGATTTCTCGTCTAATTTAGTCTCTTGAGGCCGGAAAGGTATAAAACATACCATAGAAGAACTCTCTTAGCTTCCGAAGAAGTAAGCCTCACCTTTTTTGTAGTTAGTCAGGGAGGTCCGAAAAAGGTTAAATTACCACTTGCCTAATGCCCCTTCAAAAGCATCATATAGCTTGAATTTTACAAGTGTGAAGGAAATAAAGATTACTCGGAAAGATCCATTTGGTTACGAGAAATGGGGCTTACAACAGTAAACTCGATGCTTTGTTCTTTAGGGTTTAACGAGCGTTAAAAAGGCATAAAGTACACTCGAAATCTTTTTCATGTTTAGGTCCAGAGCATGAAAAAGAGAAAACTAAGCTCATACCAGGTGCTCTTTTTTCGTAATTTTAGTCCCGCAAGTCCGGAAAAGTGATAAATATATACCTGAGAATACTCTTCTCCTTTCCATAGAAAAGAGAGTGTTCCTTTTTTGTATTATTCCACATGGTCCGAAAAAGCAATAACCTACCACCAATGTGGATTCCCGTTCACATATTCTCAACGAGCCTTAATGGACAAGTTTACTTGGCAGTCAATTCTATTATGAGGAGTTAGAACTGGGCCTAAAGAAACTCCATAAGGGTGGGGAGCCTTATAAAGGGTATAGCTTGTAAAAAGAGACCAAATTGAGGCTCAATTTGGCATGAAAAATAGATAAGAAGGCTCCCCTAAACCTATGACAAATGCGGCATGAGTACCAAATGACATCAAAGTGTTCTAAACTAGGTTACTCATGGAAGGAAAGCCATATCCACGGAAGAACAGTGATGTAGGTGAGGAAAAAATGGTTAAACACTATAGTTTGTGGTCAAATAAGTCATCCTAGGGTCAAAAAGTGGATTAGGTGTAGATGCAAAAATGCACATGGAGGACGAAAAACCTAGCCTATATGAGCGGACAACAACTTTAAACAACCTTGAACCTGTTTCATTAAGAAAATATAACATGGTATTAGTTCAAATATAAAAAATAATTTTTAAACTATAGGCTAAAAACCCACAAATTGAAAATTTTCCTATATATAGTTCAAAAATAGAAATCTACACATCATTTCAAGTTTTTACCCAATTTGGAAACATTTTAACTCTAGATTGGATTGCTCGTTGTGGAAAAACCAGTGGACTATTTCGAATTCTGTAAGTGCCAGGTAAGTTAGCTCTCCTTACTCTTCCATTTCATCCATTTCAATTTTAAATTTGATGTTTAAGCCTGCCTTAAGGAGGCCGTGCAGTACACGCAGGTAGGCAACTTATATAGTCACGTACATGCATTATACATGAGACCTGCTCAAAAGAAACCTGTGTGTCACATGCAACCTATCCAAAAGATAGTCATGTGTACTGCGTGACATAGGAAAAGTAAAAAAATGGCCAAAAATTAAATAATTTTGATGGATTCTAACGTTAAGTCTTGGTCAAATGGGCAGGTTTAACCATGGTGTTGGAGTGGAGGGAGTGAGAAAACGAGAATATGGACCGAGATGCACTCCGTAGTGTCCCCACTATGCAAGCATTACGACAAAGGGGGTTGTTGAAATTATTCTGTACTTCGCCCATGCAGGCCAATGTCCACTTGCTTGAGTTTTTTATTGGCTATTGGGACCATGACCTTGGGGATTTTGACCTTCAAGGTGAGATATTGGAGGTAGTTTTGGAAGACATATACTTCATCATGGGGTTGTCTCGACAGGGAACAACTATCAACATCGAAGGTACTGGAAGGGACGATGACCCCATGAGTGTCCAGGATTATGTGACTACTTACTGTACACCCAGGAGTCAGAAAAAGGGATCATGCATCCATATTGTGCATATTAGTAACTTCCCACTACAAGTATTAGTAATTACTATAGTGAGGGTTGCAGGATCTTCATCGCTTCATCTTTCTACTCATAACCAAATGAGGATTGTTTTAGAGTGCTTACAGGGAACCATGTTTGATTGGTGCTCGAGAATAATCCTGATTATTAGAAAGCAACTCTCTGACTGCAAGAGAGGCCGACGCAAGAATTTTGGGTATTCCAATGTATTAGTGGCCTTCTTTTTTGAGAGAGTGCTCGACATCAGCCCTGTGGTACCACTACCAACATTCTCTCTTCGTCAACCTAGACTAACCAGGTGGGGAGAGATTTTCCTTTGCTAGGGTGGTGGTGGCTCAATTCAGAGCGTGTACGATGATGATTTTTATTTATGGCGGGGGTGGTAGTTTCCAGCACTAGAGTAGTTTCCATACACTGGTTTGGACTTTCTAGGTGACAATGATCTCTTCCTCCCTTTAGGGGGAGTATGGGGAGCGCTAGGTATTTTACTTTTTAAGTTTTTATTTTTTTATGAATTTTTATCATAAAGGTATATACATATGTATAAGAGTTTTTAATCCATCTAAATGTTTAAAATGCAGATATTGGGCCTGTCTGCCCTGATGGTCATCCCAGGATGTATGTCGACCAGTGGTAGGGGAAGACCAAGGTTTGATGAGGGTTCATGAGGGGAAGATGGCTAGGCTTACCCAAAGAGTCCCAACCATATGCATTGAGAAGATCCCTGCTATCATGTAGGAACTTGTTGTGGGAATTCTGCCCACCTGGATACGCCTTATGCGAAGGGTAGCCAAGGATGTAATAGTCTATATAGAAGCCATGGAGGTTGCTGTAGCTGAAGAAGCTAATGAGGCTGGTGATGCTGGTGATTAGGGTGACCAGGGTGATCAGGATGACCAGGGTGGTCAAGATTAGATCTAGGGGCATTCTATGGATTACGATCCAAATTTTGTATATTTTTGTATATTTATATAGTTATGACTAGATCTGAGGATAAAAAATCGACCTATCTTATGGAATATATATATATATATATCATCATCTTATTTACATCTGTTCAAAATGTATCTATTATGTATTTGTATAAAATGTGTGTTAAGTGCCAATCTAAGATATAGTTCGCATATGCATCAGTTCATGAATTTTGATTTCATGGAATATGATTAAATGAAATGTAATTGAAATTTATTTCAAGTAATCTAACCTGCAAAAATGGATGTAAAAAAATAGGGTTCTACACCTGATAAGCTCGATTAAGTTGGGAAACCACCAGATGAGAGTTAAGTCTGACTTCCAACTGAGTGATACTATGTGACAAGGAATCCCATAATAGCTCAATAACAACTCTGTATTTGGCCACATTATTGGTAGTAGGACCTAGGAAAGCACCTCCAGAGGAAACTAGCTTTCTTGAGGGTGAGTAGATGACATGTGTAGCCAAAGCTAGGTTGCAAGTGTGACGACTAGAACCATCTGCAAAACCTACGAACCACTCAAAAGACATATTTAACAACCAACATATGATATAAGAACAAAAACTAGCTAACTATTCTACATAAAGTTATATACAATAAAAATACAAGAAAAAGTGCTAATCCTAAGCATAGTACTTCTTCAGGTAGAGCCCATTTCTAGGCTCAGGAAGCTTATTCCCTTCAAAATAAGTTAATTCATATGCTCCTTTCCTCAAAACTTTCGACACGATATAGGGTCCTAACCACATAGACCTGAATTTCCCTCCCCCCAGGGGCTCTTTGTCCTGATCCCAGAGCAAGAAAAGCTCCCCCTCAGAGAAAATCCTAGGTTTGACCAATTTATCATATTTATTTTTAACCCTATTTTGATGTGCCTCATTTGAAATCAATGCATCTTTGCGTTGTTCATCTAGATGTTCTAAGTGTAGCAAACATTCTTCCATTTCAGTCATATCAGGTAACACATGAATGGCAATTTTAAGCAAAGGGATTTCACATTCAACCGAAGTTACTGCTTCCACCCCATGAATGAGTTGGAAAGGTGAACCCCCCATGACCATTTTAACATTGGTTTGGTATGCCCAAAGTGTAGGATACATCATAATGTGCCAATTTGACCAGGATGCATTAATAGTATGCTTGAGAATAGTATTCAAGGTCTTATTGACTGCCTTGACTTGCCCATTCGCTTGCGGGTAGAAAGAAGACGATTGGTCTTGTTTAAAACCTAGCATAGTAGTCAATTTAGTCATCATGCTATTTTGGAAATGAATTCCATGGTTAGTGACAATCTCATTTGGAATACCGAAATGAGCGATAACCTAGTTGAAAACAAAAAAAGCTGCAGTTTCCCCATCAACCCTGAAGGTGGGCATTGCCTCTGCCCACTTTGTAAAGTAATCAACAGCGACAATGATATATTTGTGCCCCCCATCTGAGACTGGGTTGCACATCACGTAATCTATCCCCCACTTGGTGAAGGGGATGACGGGAAAAAGTGGAGCAGGATGTAACCGCATCTCTCTGGTGTAAAGTTGACAAAGATGAAAATGCTTCATGGCTTCCACACAATCTTTAAAGATTGTGGGCCAGAAATAACTAGCACACAAAATATTCTGGGCCGTTGATAACCTAGATAAATGACCCCCACATGCTCCGTTATGGGCATCATTTAGGACACTCTCGGGCTCTTCATGGGTGAGGCATCTATGCAAAATAGAGTCTACCCCTCTACGGTATAAGGCATCCCCGATGATGAGGTATTTTTTTGCATGTAGGCATAATTTACATCGCTCTTCCCGCGAATAAGCCGCAGGACACTTCAGAATCTGGAGATAGATAAGTATATCTTCGTACCAAGGATCAGAGGTGGAAATCAGAAAAATGTGCTCATCTGGGAATGAGTCTTCTTCAACAGCTACATCGTCTTCTACTGGAAATTTTGCAATTAGTTCAGCAAAAACTAAGGATTTTTTTGATTTGGCAGATTGAAAATCCAAGTCAAACTTCTGGAGGATGACTATCCATTTGTTAAATTTGCCTTCGACTATGTGTTGGGATAAAACATACTGAAAGGCATTGACATATACCACTACTTTCATAGTCCTTAGTAATATGTAGCGACATAAACTCTACACATCATAAACATCTACTAAAGCCAACTTTTCGACGTGGGAGTACCAAAGTTCAGGGCCAACTAAAGAATGACTAAGGTAATAGACGACATGCTCTTGGAGCTCATCATCTTCATGGACCAGCACTACCCCAATGGTCGACTGAGATGCATCCAGATACAATATAAAATCGTGAGAGTAATCTGGTGGACATAACAAAGGAGGTGACAACAAAGCTTTCTTTAATGCCATGAAAGTAAGTTGTACGGTTTCATCCCATACAAATGGGATGTCTTGCTTCAACAAGCGCATGAAAACTTTGGTGATCTTGGAATAATTCACGATAAAATTTCGAAGGAAGTTAGACATTCGTTGCAAGCTCTAAAGTTGCCTCATAGAATGAGGAGGAGGCAGATTTACAATGGCCTCAACTTTTAAAGGATCCACCTGAATACCTTTGTTGGAAACTATGAAACCAAGTAGCCGATCTGACTCGAAACAGAAAACACACTTGTGGGGATTCAAGCATATTTTGTAATGTATGTATTGTTCAAAAATTAAGCACAAGTGATATGGATGGTCCACTCTCTTATGAGAATGAGCAGGAAAATCATCAAGGTACGACTTGACAATAGTCTTGATATCGTGGAAGGAAAAATTCATTTCTCGCTGAAAGGTAGCCCTTGTATTTTTCAATCCAAAAGGAATTTTCTTATACACAAATGTACCCCAAGGACAAATAAAGGTTGTTTTATGTTGGTCTTCTAGCTTGATTTGAATCTGATTGTACCGGGAAAAACCATCCATAAATGAAAAAACTTCACTCCCCGCACAAGCATCAATGATTTGATCTATGAATGGTGTGGGGTAATTGTCCTTGGGACAAGCTTTGTTAAAATCACAAAATTTAGTACATAGACGTATCATACCTTGCTTTTGATCAACTAGAACAGTATTGGATACCCACTCCGTCAAAGCGATCGGGTAAATAAAAGAATATTTTAGCAGTTTTTCCACTTCAGCCTTAATGCCTGACGCTTTATGTGGGTTGATAGGTCTAAGTTTTTGTCAAAACGGTTTGGAATTAGGATATGTTTGGATTTAATGTTCGAATATCGATGAATATATTCCTAGAATATCCTCATATGACCAGGAAAACACGTTGCAAAACTCCTTAAATAAGTTCGTATAGATAGCAATCTCCTCCGGAGAGTAGTTTGCACCAATATATACATTTTCCACGACGTTCAGATTTGCAGAGATGTTGATATGGATAGTAATGGAAATGTTTTTCATATTCCCCTTGACAAATATTCCCTCCCTTGGTAAGGGATTGATCGGTATATCAGCATCGCCTTCCAGTCTCACATGGAACTCTTGATTTTCAATCCTGCTTAGTTCTGGAAGAAAGTAGGATCTATGGTGGAGATCTTCACAGATCTTATATTTCCCACTCATGGCTTTCAAAATGGATTCATCTAAAGGAAAAACCATGTCTAAACAATTTTCCATATACAAAGAGTTCTCTGCCCAAGCAGGTAGATAGGATTCTTCTGAATCCTTTGAGACTATAGAAGGAATTGGGACAGGATCAACAATGGTGTTAACGATACCCTGGTAAGCTACTTCCATTAGAGGAAATTTCAATTTAAAATGGTCATTCCAAATATAATACAAATTCCATGTCATCATGTATTAGCCAATCAAAATGCTTTAAAATTAAAAAAGGGAACACCTCTTAAACAATTTTTTATTATATAATTTTGGGGATAGATATCATTAAAAAACTACATTTTTGTTCGTATTTTCGACATATCTCCCAGTATTTTTAGTCAAATTTCGATCGGGAGAGCTCGTTGGTTGCGGAAGTAAATTTCTCATCCAACAAGTACCCACTCTATATACATCATGATGAAGACATCATCGTCACCTGTTTTCACGTATTTGTTGTTTTTGGGGTAGCGAGGTCCATCAAAAGTATGCAGAGTGGGTACTCGTTGGATGCGGAATTAAATTTCGCATCCAACAAGCTGTCCTGATCAAAATTTGAGTAAACACACAGGGAGATATGTCAAAAAATGAACAAAAAAAAGTAGTTTTTTTCTTTTCTTCCCCCAAAATTAATAAATATTATTTTATTATTTTCCTTAGTAGGCCCATTTTGAGTTGATATTTCCTCTAATGCACTGCCAATAAGGGCACTACATGTTCGTAACGACAAGGAAGGACCCAAGGATCCGTTTTATCGACAACCATAGCGATAGACTTCCCTACACTAGTAGAACCTAAGTAATTTATCGGGGTTGGGATATCGAAAGTTCCCATTAACGATGAATACATACCAACCCCCAATCTCTCATTACCTAGTATAACTTGATCAACCAATGGCACTATGGACTCATTAGTTTCCATGCGGCCCTTCCGAGTGAAACTGAGCTGGTCAACAATGATCAACTTCCCTTCGTGTGGAAACACTACCACTCAAAGAACACCCGAGGAAATTGCACACATAGCATAAGTCCAACTTCTCCCAAGAAGCAATTTATAGTCCAATGGGTCATCAATCACCTCCACTTCAACAGACACTGCCTTCCCTGCCAGCTTAATCTCAAAAGCTGGTAGGATACCATGCAGACGAAATGAACTTCCGTTGAAATCAATAAGTAAGGTGTTCGATGGAACTAGCTTCTGGGATCGAAGAGCCTTCCAGCAAGATAAATACATGACACATGTGGAAGCACCTTCGTTGACAACTGTCCTTCCAATGGTATTTATACCATGGATGACATGTACCGACAAAGCCACATGATACGGCAGGAGAATCTTAACATCAAACCGATTAAATTTTGCCATAAGGCTCGATGAATCCATACTACCTAAGGCTGCTAAGAGTGCATCTCGTTGAGCGGGACAACTTTGTAGCACCTCCAATGATGACATCGCACAAGGGGTTTGGTCCAAATGTTCAACTACAGAGTAGTTGGTTGTAGCCCTCAAATTGGGATTATGTAATGATTTCTTAAAGACACCTTTCAAAATCTTGGGCATTGGATCAATAGGATTTTCAATTGTGAGAGGGTTAGAAATTTCACCTATAGGATTACCCTTCTCTGGAGCCTCTATCTCATAGTTCTTATTTCTAGTTTGGATTATTTTCTTGGATCGCACCATGTTGATATAATTTTGGTCAGGGGCACTAGCAGTGCCCCCAGCTACATTAGAAACTGAAGCTACGTTCTGTCCTTGGGGAAAATGATCCTTCAGAACAACCAGTTGTTGATTTTTGAGTAGCTTTGAAGCTTGATCAATGAGGGGGTGTTGATGGGTCATGTGATCTTCCTGGCACAACTTACAGGGAAATTTCACCTTCTTCTTCTCTTCCCCCCCCCCATCAACATTATTTGTGGGTCTAGGCTTGTTTTGGTTTCCCTCACCTTTCTTCCCCTTTTTCCTTTTCCTACTGGGCTGTTGATTTCCCTTTTGGGAGGATTGAGTAAAAACATTTGCATTCTGGGGTGAGGGGGCAGCCTTTGTTTCCTCCGCCATAGAATGCTTGACAGACAACTCATGGAGTTGTTTAGCCAAAGACTCTATAGTGGGAAATTTCACTGAACCAACCACACCATCAGCATGGGATCCAGGATTGGGTTTCTCAATACTATGGGAAGACCGTGGTGCCTCAGGTATAATTTCATATAATATCCCAAAGTGGATACATCCTTAGATACCCCCAAAGTGGATGGCCTCTTCTTCAGTAGTCACCCCCAAAGTGGATACATCCTTAGATATATAACGCAACAAAGAATTAAGGAACCACTCTAACAAAAACTCCGGGGGAGGGGGGGGGGCATGGTAGGTTTTATAAGCCTCTTTCTTCTTCACCACTCTTGTATATGATCCAAAATGTGAGTGCCTTTATCTTGCCTAAATGTAGACAAGAGGTCTATTCTAACGTCATACTAGATAGGAATTTGGAAGTGGTTCAAGAATACCTCTACTAAGTCCCAAAAACTATTAAATGCAGCAGAGGGCAGTTCAATGTACCACTTTGCTGCAACACTAGTTAAATTTCTTGTAATGATATCAACCAAATGGTATCATCGTTCAGTGAGTTGGAAGAGAACCATAAATGGAATGTGGTGACGTGAGCCCCTAGATCTTCTCTAATTTTTCCCTCGAACTTGGGAATGTCCGAAGGTAACTTGGTTGGAATCGGTGGCCATGCAACATTATGTTTTATCGATTCATTCATCAACTTATTCAAATCTGGCAAGTTCAGAGTTGCCAGAAATAGAAGGTTGGGCCTAACCGTAGCTTAAAAAGTACGAATTTAGGAAAGAAAAGGACTTGCCCCCTGGTTTCCAAATGTGAAGGTAGGGTTGCCCCCAACTATCTATTTTGAAGTAGTTGGACTACTTTGAAAAGGATTCCACCCATAAGCCAGTGGATTACTTTTGTGTGGTGCAGTATAAGTAGTTTGAGCCCCTCCAGATGAAACTGGAGTCTGAAAGACTGGAGCAGGTATCCCTCCACTAAAAAGTGAGAAAGGAGAGCTCGTAAATGGAGTTGAAACTGAAGTTTGGAAACCTTTACCATAGGTGTTTGTATTTCCAAACTACATCCCCACATATGCGGATGTAGGGCTCACATAAGGAGTGGATATGGGAATGTTCCCCCATTGCAGGGAAATCCATTGACAAATGAAGAGGATCCAACATGACCACTCTAAGCAGTGTGTACAAAAGAGGGTGAAGCAAAATATGCATTGGGAATCCCAGTGACAACCCCATGAGAAGGGCGTGCTACATTCGAGGAATTCGGTGGTTGAACCACCCGACTGCTAGGTGATAAAGGTGTAATAGGTGTACCTGGTCTAGGAGCACCTACAAGGGGAAGTGGCACTCCTCCAGCTGGTGTGGATGAGGTGGGGGTAGACATACTCTTCGTAGAGCTTTCCATAATGCTGCTCACGGGAACCGTCAATCATAGGTGAATCAAATGGAAGAGCCTGCATGATCACAAAATCGTTTAAGTCAGTAAGAGGTGAATTAAAGTTTCTTGCAAACTCATCAGCCTACAAGTATTCTATCTCTATTGTGGTTTTATCAACCTGGTTTGCCATAAGTTCTGGTTCACCTGGAACTTCACTTATTCCTACCGGTTCGAAAGAACCATATGTATCTAATCTTTGCCTTTGAGAGGGCAATGGAGGCTCCACTGTAATAGCTATAGGAAGGTTTTGCAACCTTCTTAACCATCTGAGAGGTTGGTCCTCCATGGTTAAAAAATTGACTCTTCACACACCCTAAGGCAGACTAAACACAAACAAACCACACATCACTGACTACAAAATTTCCTAAAGCCAAAGTAGACACAAATGGTATAAGATATGTTCTCCAAAAGAGAACTGAGAGATAGTTACTTGGTGTCCCTGTAGATGTTCCTAGGCACAAGCGGAGGAATCACCCAACCTCCCTCCCACACCTTCTACTGGGGCTACCTTTCAAGCACGTCCAAGGTCAACCAGAAATAGCCTTTCGGTGTACCTGTGTATGAACCCTAGATGTCAAAGAGACTAAAGGCTACCTCAACTATATTGATAGTCTGGGGGGACAATCGCAAGCCTAATTCGTACGCATGGGCACAGTAGCAAAGCCCGAAAACCTGTCAACATTGACACCACATGGGGCCCAAGAGGTGGTATTGACAGAAGTACCCATATGCGCAAAAATATTGGTCTACGCTTTGACAAGTAATCATAGGGTTATCTCCTCAATCCAAGCCTCCACGTGGCCTCGTGCTTAACTCCCGTTTGAGAGGAGCTTCCCAAATACAACCAAGATAGAAAAAGATTTAGCTAGTGATTGGCCAACTACGATTGCAACTTTAGTACTTGTGGAGAGTTAAAACTCCCTATTCCACAAGTCTAGCCTAAGCTAGTAGATGTAAGAGCCCAAAAAAAAAACTTAAACTAATAATTTTTAATTATATCATTTATTTTAAAGGCTTTTTTTAGTCAAAAGGTAGGTGGTGTGAAACTTATGTGATGTTATAGACTCGATAAGAAAAAAAAGTGATGCATAAAAGTAAATTCAAAGTAAATTGCAACTACTTAAACCAAATTTCTTTTTCTTTTTATAAATGCAAGTTAATGAACTTCAAGCTAAGTATGAGAAACTACAAGACTTTTTAAGATTTTTTTGAAATTTTCTTTGAAAAATAACGAAAAGCAATACTACATGCAACCTAATGCAAAATATTTTTGTCTTTTCTTTTCAAATAACTTCAAAAAACTATAATGCAATTAAATGCAACTTGAGCAATTTGACTATCGTAAACATTAAAACAGTGAAAATGAGGCAAAAGGATCCCAAAGTGACCTACTTCAACCAAGAGGAAGAAGACTGGAACAAACTCTGACCAGGAGAAACTAACCACTTTAAAAGTTTGCTAGATTTAGAAAAGAAGAGTGAAACACTAATACCACTGGATGCAACACATAGTATAAAGCATCCAAAGTCTTGATCACTGACCTAGACACAAACACTCAAACCTATAGACTAAGTAGGAGGATCACTTACACTTCACAAATGAAAGAAAACCAAACAAAAATCTCAAAGGCTTGATGAACAAGAAACCAATGTGACAAGTAGACTTGAGACTCACATAGTCATGCCATAAAAAGAAGACTTCCAAATAACTAAAAAGCCAAAGAGACAGGGACAAGCAAACCCTACCCAAATTTTATACTGCTATAGGAAACACACAACTGTGTATGCAGGAAACCTGTGTATGACACGCGACTGTCTTACAGAGCAACTCATGTGCACAAGGTCACACACATGACTGTGTACAAAGAAACCCACGTGTACTGCTAGAAAATTTTCAAAGAAAAAGATTGGAAAATAATTCTGGGCATACTACACTGTAAATCACAAAGTAAGACAAAGATGATCACACTCAAAATCAAAATCATAACAAAGGCTAGTAAAGGGACCTACATGATGGACCCACCACAGGATGGATTCCCCAGCGGAGTCGCCAGTTTTCTTGTACAGGAAACTACACCCTTGTAACCTAGGGTCTCAGATTACCAACTTACTAATATACTTGCAGACAATCAACTTTTACAGAGAATGAAATAGGAATAGGAAGAGAGTTTGGATTACTCGGTTTATGACGGTTGATCCAAGCTTTGTCTTCTCCTGCTTAAATATTCTCCAAACCTTCTAGGGCTTCTTCTCTTCACCTGCAAAGAGCTAATTCTTCAAGCAATATCTCATACACATATATATCAGAGGTTAGATGTAATGCATATTAATAATATAATTGAAATCATTCATTAACCAATACACATGATAAAAACACAATACACAGATTGTAGGAAGAATTATCTTTATTAACAAGCAGTGAATAGGTGAGAATACAACCCAGCTTCTAACACAAAGACTCATCTGCAACCGAGGACACTGATTTCTACTGCTCTAAGACTCTGAAGGTATACCACCAGCATAACTTTGTTCTTCTATAATTGATTGATCAATCCCATCCCAAGGCCTCTATTTATACTTTGGGAAATAGAGAGGTTTTGAAGGTTAGGATTGTTGAGACAGTTGGGATAGTTATGGATTAAGGCCCAACTAATCTCAACTAATCATGATTTATATTTTTTAATGTCGAATTAAGGTACACGTGAGTGTTAATATAAGCAAGGCACATATGAAATGCTAGTTTCTCAAAGGAAACTCGCGTGTTCAATGTACACGCGGGTTGCAATGCAAATACTCACATGTGACACGCAAGTTGCAATGAAAAAAGGAGCGTGTGCAACACTAAACTCAAAATAAAAATATATCAGGTTGGTCTGGAGATCATGCATCAATGGTCATGCACGCTCTGGTTTGGTTTTAGTTGAAATTTACAAAGTATGTTTCTTAATCTAAAAGACTTAAGAAATTATAAATGTTTTTCACCTACAGTAAGATGAAGTAAGAACCGACATAATAACAATTCTATAGAACTTATAAAAACATATAACCAAACATTTAGGAAGACTTGAGTCGACCACTCTATTGTAAAACCTGGAACTTTGTCTGTGTGAGAAATTTATGGATTCTTGATCTTTCACTCAACCGTAATTGTAAACAACATTTACACAAGTAAATCTAGAAAGAATGTGCGGCTAAATAAACATTCATTCAACCATAAACTATTTCATATAAATAACTTGTCTGGAAATAACAAAGGTAATACAAACTTGCCGGCTCACCAACTGATCCTTTTACAGAGCTTCGGCTCTTCGACGAAATCACACACACAGAAGCTTGAGCTTCACTTCACTCTCTGCTCAGAGTTCTCTCTTTCTCTCGCCTATATTTCTCTGTGTCTCTTGTGTCTAACTTGATTTACAAACTTCTTCTTCTATTTATAGGAAACCTAAAAATTGCTTCTACGTGAATCTACAAACTTGCCATTAATGGCTGTAATAACTATCTACCTACAAACTTAGCTTCAGAAATTAATTTGACTGGTTTAGATTTCCAAATTGTGGAATCTTCACTCTTGTCAGACTAACAGACAAGATCTGGACTGATAAGGACTCTAACAGAGTCGGCTGAGATCAGATACGGATCTGCGAATAATTAATATTTCCAACACTCCCCCTTAATTATGAGCAGATGGGGATTTTTTTTTTAAACAAAATTTACAAAATGTTTCAAAGCTTAAACATGCTCCATGCATGACAGAGTTCATTGTGCAGAACTTTTCATTCCAAGATAACTACGCAGATACTGGAATATGTCATTTTCCAATGGTTTTGTAAAGATGTCTGGAAGTTGATCTTCAGACCTGCAAAATTCTAAACAAATTTCTTTGTTGTTCACCAACTCTCTTTTGAAATGAAATCTTATGTCGACGTGCTTGGTTCTCTTGTGGAACACATGATTCTTTGATAATGCAATGGCTGAATTGTTTTCACAAAAGATGGTTGTCAGTTCTTGATGTTTCTATGACAAGTCTTTTAACACTCTCCGCATCTAGACAACTTGAAATGCGATGCTTGTAGCTGCAACATACTTTGCTTCTGCTGAAGACAGAGTTACTATGGGATGTTTCTTTGAAGCCCATGAAACAACACCTGTACCAAAATGCAACATGTACCCAAATGTTCTCTTCCTGTCATCTATATTGCCTCCATTGTCACTGTCAGTGTAGCCAGTGAGTTTAACATTTTCTAAGGTTGAATACATAATACCAAGTTAAGTTTGTGCCACTTACATACCTCAAAATTATTTTATCTGCTTGCCAATAAGACTCTTTTGGTGACTCCATGAATCTTGAGATCAAACTTACTCCATACATGATTTCTAGTCTTGTCGTTGTCAAATACATAAGGATTCCTACAATACTTTTAAACAACGTAGGATCTACAGTTGATCCTTCATCATCCTTGCTCAATTTAAAACCTGTTATTACTGGTGTTGGGGTTGTCTTGCAATTAGACATGCTAAATCTTTTTAAAAATTGACTTGCATACTTTGACTGTGATATAAAAATACCACTTTCAGATTACTGAACTTCAATGCCCAGAAAAAACTTTATAAGCCCTAGATCAGTGATTTCAAATTCACTTTCCACGACTGCGTTAAAATATTCTATGCCAAAATCACCAGTAAATATTAAATCATCTACATACAGGAAGACAATTAACATCTTACCTTGCTCATCAACTTTGGTGTACAATGTCAGTTCACTTTCACTTCTGTGAAATCCATTTTTAGTGAGATAGGAATCAATCCGACTGTACCAGGCTCTAGGAGCTTGCTTCAAACCATAGAGTGCCTTTTTCAGCTTGTACACTTTATGCTCTTGACCTAGAACATCATATCCTTTTGGATATTCCACATATAATTCCTCTTCTACATAGCCATTCAAAAATGCTGACTTGACATCCATTTGATAAACATGCCATTTTTTTGTGCAACAATGGTCAAGACTGTTATGACTGTATCCATGCATGCGACAAGTGAAAACCCTTCATTGAAGTCTATGCCAAGATGTTGTGTGAACCCTCTTGCTATCAATTTTGCTTTGCGGTTCTGCACATTCCCATCAACATCTTGCTTGGTTTTGTAAATTCATTTGACATTGATTACATCTTTGTCTTTTGGTACATCAACCAACTCCAATGTCTGGTTCTTCTCAATGCATTCTATTTCTTCATCCATGGCTTGTGCCCATACTTATTCTTTGACAACTTCTTCAAATGTTAATGGATCATATAGGAGAAACTAATGCAAAGAGAGAGAATGAATTTGGTGTACCAACTTCATATATCTCACACAGACTTCTTGTCTTCACTGGTTATGTCGATGTTGACCTCGATGAAATGCTTGATGGAGTCTGTTGTCCTCTTGGTGTACTTGTCGGTGTAGCTTGAGATACTACTTGTGTTGAACCATGTCGTGGTGTCATGGGAGTCGACAGTGATGCAACCGGTTGACTTACATGTGGTGTTTGAACCACTTCCTCTGTCATTTCATCATTGTCGACATTCGACACAATATTGACATTTATGTCGACAGTTCCATCCCAGGATTCATTCTTGACAAATTGAACATCTCGACTGATTATCACTTTCCTAGTGACATGATCATACAACTTGTATGTATTTGTGTCTTCAGAATAGCCGAAAAAAATACATTTATGTGCCTTGTTGTCTAGCTTCTTTCTCATCTCATCTGGAATATAAGCATATACAACAAAACCAAAAACTTTTAAATGAGAAACACTATGTTTCATACCTGTCCATGCTTCTTGAGGAACTTTGTTCTTCACACTCTTTGTTGGACATCGGTTCATAATGTATACAGCAGTTGCGACTATTTCACCCCAATATTCATTTGGAAAATGCTTGGCTTCCAACATGCTGCGCGCCATCTCCATGATGGTTATGTTAGTTTTTTTGGCAACACCATTTTGCTGAGGTGTATACCATGCAGTGAATTGATTTTGCATGCCATGGGTATTACAAAAATTTAGAAATTCATTGGAAACATATTCACCGCCTCTGTCGGTCCTTAATATCTTGATGCGATGTCCACTCTGGTTTTCCACGAGTGTCTTAAACTGCTAAAAATAACTAAATGCATCAGATTTATGTTTCATAAAATATACCCATGTTTTTCTTGAGTAGTCATCAATAAAAGTTAGAAAATAATTGCAGCGACCAATGGACGATGTCTGCATTGGACCACAAATATCAAAGAGCACAATTTCAAGTGGTGTGCGTGCTCTATATGACTTTCCTATTGGAAAAGTCTCTCTATGATGCTTGCCAAAAATGCAGCCTTCACAAACCCTTTCTAGTTTGTCGATCAATGACAGTCCTTTCACCATATTGTTTGTGTACAGTACCTTCATCCCACTAAAATTCATATGTCCAATCTGAAATGCCACAGCCAGGACTCATCCTAAACTTCTGTTTGAAATGCAGCCTGCAAATTAGCACTACCATTTTTTTTTTGTCGAGGGGCTCAATTGTTTATTTACTTTCTACCTTGAATGCAGCTCCTGCATTTGTCTTCCCTTTCATGTCGGGAACTATCCTCAATGGAAATAAGCGATTGGTTGTCATTGGCACTTTTTCTATCAGCTGGTCACTTGGACGCTTGTCTTTAATCACATAGTGATCATGATCATCTTCTATGTAGATTTTGTAGCCTTTTATATCAGCTGTCCAATGCTTAACAAAATATGTTTTAGACCTTCGACATGATAGACATCAGGGATATACTTACTCTCCCCCTGTTTGGTTAGAATACAAATAGTGCCTTTTCCCAAAATAGTAACTTGGACATTGTTTCCAAGTGTAACATCAGTTTGAACTTAATTATCTATACTGAAAAAAAATTTAAATTACCAGTCATATGATTGTTGCATCCTGAATCTAAGTACCATATGTCATGTGGACTTTCTTGAACAACATTACATTCAATTGGAGATGTAGATGCCATTAACATTGTACCTGTCAGTGCACTAGTGTTGGTTGACTGATTTGGGATTTTCCTTCCTTGGTCATATTGTTTCTTCCTGCATTTATATTCATAATGACCAAATTTCTTACAGCAATGACATTGGATTTTTAATTTATCAAACCTCTAGCCACTTGGCTAACTTGGATTCTGATACCCTCCTCTACCAGCAACATTTGCAGGACTTCTTCCTCATCATCCTTCGGAATAACTTCTTCCTCTGCCTCTGGAGTTGTTTCTCCCCCTACCTCTACCATGACTTATGGATGACTGTGCTGCAAATGCACCTTCCAATGATGTTTGCATTCTGTTGAGTCTGTGTTCATGATTGATTAGTGAAGCTTGTAGCTCATCAATGGTAAACACGTTCGACGTGTCTTTGTGTTCTTCGAAGGTCACAACCAAGGATTCAAATCTTGGTGGAAGGCTTCTAATAATTTTTTCAATCACCCTTTTGTCTATGATGGTTTCTCCATGAGATTTAAGTTGATTTATCAAACAAACAACTCTGGTGTAGAATGTGTCTACAGCCGAGTCTGAATCTTTCATTGATAGAGATTCAAAATCTCTTCTTAGAATCTGCAGCTTGGATGTCCTTACCTCATCCAAACCTTGATAGGATGTCTCCAATGTATCTCATGCTTGCTTAGTGTTAATTGCTGTTGCTACTCTTGGGAGTATGCTTTCATGCATGGCTTGATGTATGTAAAACAGAGCTTTTCCATCTTTTGTCCTCTGTTCCCTCAAGATATCTTTCTCAGCTTGTGTGAGATTGTTATATGCTGTTTGATCTACTGGTTCTACATAACCTTACTCAACTATCTCCCAGACATCTTAATCTCTAAACAAAGCCTTCATTGTTACAAACCAATATTCATAATTTTTTCCTGTAAAAATTGGAGTCTGCAATTTGAACAAGAAGTGGAAGCCATTTTTAATTTTTAACTCCTTAGAAAATTACTTTTTCACTTTTAAGAAAAGATTTCTTTCTTAAACATTGCTCTGATACCAATTAGCCAAAACCAAGCCGACTAAACTTGATTTTACCACTCAGTTATTAAAAAAATTTAGGCTGACCTCTTTTTCTTTTTACTTGTCAGGTGAAACGAACTAGACAAGTATACCAATTTGGTCGGCCTTTTAGACCCGAGTATTTTTCCTTGACAAGTTCTTACTTGTCGGTTCTACCGAGAGTTTTTACTTCGACCACTTGTTGGCTTCGACAACTTGTCGGTTTTAACACTTAGACATAACTTAACTGACTACTTGTCAATTTTTTTGCCTTTTTCTACATTAAGGTGCAATTAACATTGGGCAATAGAGGATTCTAATATTTCATAGGCTCTTTTTCTTCTTTATCTGTAGTGGAATCATATTTTTTAGATTGCTCTTTACACAACTATTTTGAACCATTTTATTTGTTTTCAATATAGTAATTGCATAGCTTTCGAGTTACATTATAAGCCAATATATGATCTAATTAAAAATATTTACATCACACATAATATTTATAAGCCAATAGATTATCTAATTAAAAATATTTAACTTGACTGTTGTTTTCCTGGTTTTTTTTGCCTCTGTGAATATTACAACATTGGGAACTCTTGAGCTGAAGTGGTTTGTTGTCTAGATCGAGGTTTAACTGACTGTTGTTTTACTGATTTTTTTTTGCCTCTCTGAATGTAACCCTAGAAGAATTCAGGTGATTGATGGGAACTCTTGAGCTGAACTAGTTTGTTGTCTAGATCGAGGTTTAACTTGACTGTTGTTTTACTTTTTTTTTTTTGCCTCTCTGAATGTAACCCTAGAAGAATTCAGGTGATTGATGGTATTGTCTAGCACATAAAAATGGATTAAAAATTTGATCTTGGAAGCTTGGTTTTGAACGTTGTATCGACATGGAGAACAATTGAGATGGTAGACAAACCTGCAAGAGGTGATCACTTCAAATGCTTCTTTGACAATGTAGGTGCAATTGATCATATGGTTTAATTGGAATTATCATAGTGTTTTTCAAGTTTTATTGAACCCTTAGATATCTACCCTATCATCCTACCCAATTCTTCCCACCCACCCTTCTACCCTAACACTCCTTTGTTGATAAAATCCCAACATCTCGTCATGGTTTACCTACATGATGAAATGAACTTTGCACAATCTCTCTCTACATTAAAAAAAATGGGATGAGTAGTTTATGTTTCTATTGTGCTCATTACTTGTGTTCACATCATGAAATATTTTCAATGGGTAATGTTATGTCTTCCTAGTAATGTCATCATCGTCGTAGGCAACCAATAGGTGAAGTTGAATTTGTATCCTTTGAACTTGTCCCATCTACTCCTCCTCAAACTTGTCTCACATCTTGACCTCTGCCATGGTCATCCCCTTCCGTCCAATTTATACTCTTTCATTTTCAGAGCATAATGCAAATGAGAAGAAGTGTATTCACTTGTATATGAAATTCGTCCTATTTCTTGAGCATCGTTCATACACAATATGTATGAGAGCATTGAACGTGGATATTTTTCGAGTTTGATAAGAGCATGTATTTGTATCCACAATACCTATCACTTCCACAATTCAAACCCTTGCATGAACCCTCTTAGTTTTAAGGCAAACTTATTGTCCATTTAAACCTCTTATATATGATATATATTTGATTGAGTTCTTTGAATTGTTGTAATGGTAATATCTCAGACGACCCAAATGGTCTTGTGGGATCCAAGGATGGTAATACGATATGCTTTGTCTTTGAGTATCTCTTGATTGATCCTTAAATGTGAAGCGAAGAGCAATATATTATATTATGTGAGAAAAACATAACCTTTGTTTGGTCTGGTCTATTTACTCATGATGATTGCATTTGTTATGCTAAAACACTCTCTTTATCAGGAAAATGAAGAAATAAATCTTTTAGTGGATGTATGTCTATGGATATATATTAACTTGTATGCTCTCATTGCTTCATTGAAATCCTATGATGTTGTTATTGACCCTTGTTTGGATCTATGTTTAAACTTCATATTTAACAAAGAATTAAATCTTGCTTTTGTTTATCCCTGAGAACTGGAGGTAAATTCATTATGAAATTCTTGTTTATCCATATACATGGAAAATAATCACGATATGTTCTTTTAATTTCAGTTAAATAAACATGGTTCTCCTCTCATTTGGGCTAGTCTTTCCTTTGATGTATAGTTGCATAACTAAACTCTTTTACATTCCTAAACGACCATGATTTGTATGAAGGATTGCCATCCCTAGCCAGATTCTGATACCTGTCAGCTAGATCAGTTCAAGTTAATTAAATGCATCATACTTTTGTTGGTTATAAAAGTCAAAATGAGTAAATGTGATATAATTCTGTGCATTGCCTTTTAGTATTGGCTGAGTTGCATGATGAAAGCTTAGTGATAATATGACCCGTTAGACATATATATATGATGTATGGAATGAAGTGGCAACTCTGTGATGTCATTTGGGCATTGATTGTATGCACTTGTTCTTTAACTGATAATGTAATTTCTTGTTTAGTGAATTGAGTTTTCATAGTAGAAGTTCTGGCCAAGGAAGAGGAAACATAGAGCAACATAGAGCAGCATGTTTGGTAGGAAGGTAGAAGAAAAAGAATAAGATTCTTTGTGCATTTTAATGTTGATTCTAATAAAAAAAATTCTCATCTTGCCCAAAGTTTGCACTTGTTCTTGGGATACCCTCATGTGCCACCTACTTTGTCATAGCCTAAATTTGAATTGCAACCTCACCCAAGCATAGTGGAGATTCCTCTTGAACCACATATTTGCAATGATGGATGAGATTTCAAATCTCCTCCTCAAAATCAAGGAACTGATTGGGAATCCCATATCCTTAAACCTCCAGTACTATACCCATATGTTATTTCTGCCTCTTTCGAATCAGTATAAAGCCCCTGAAATTTGTAAACATTCCTAAGAACCTCAATTACCTTTAGCACCCATCCAACGAGCCACCTCCTCTTGACAAGAATAAGGGTAAAGAAGCTATTAGCACGATAAATTCCAGCTATTAAGGGTAGTGGAAGTGGTCATGGAAACCCCAATGGACCTAAGATAGAACTCTCTTTTGAGAACCTCCATGACCCAACATTTTTATAATTATGTGTTTAAAGTTTAGTTGTTATTTATGCTTCTAATGGACATGAGAGTACCTAGAGACATGTTAGATTTTGAAGTTTTGATGGATAATATGAAAAAATAGCTCTAAAACATTTATATTTATGTATGTGCTTGTTGTCATATTTATGTTTGATGATATGAGTCTCATATGTGATGCATTTGATGTTTTTTTCTGTTGATTGTGCTAAAACAATGGTTAAGACATCTTTGTGACAAATGGCATGCAAAAGGGAGTTACAAGGCGTTTAAGCAAGCTCCTTGGAATTAATCTCCAAGTGACTTATTAAATGGAAAGGGAAGGCCCCTTTTGAATTTGTTTTACCATGTTAAGAATCTAATCCATTTGAGTCTCTTTTGTTTTTTCTTGAGTCTGTTTGGAGTCATAAATTGTAGTCGTTAGTCTAAATGCCACATGTGGATAGCTTGTTAGAATTCTGTGCTAATTTGGAGAAAAGTAGTTGTTAATTGTTCCACTGGTGTCTTATTTTTTTACTTTGAACCTAAGGACAAGGGTTCCAATATTACACTAGCTATGACATGATTTGAATAGGTTTCTTAGTTTTTAAGTATCATTTAATTAGTTGCACTAGTGTGTTATAGTCTAACTATTATATTGCTAGCACTAGTTCCAATTAAATGGTAATATGGGAGGTTAAGTTCTGATTCTATTTGCATGAGCTATATCTTACTTTTTGTTTGCTGAAGTAAGATGTTTTATTTATTCTCCATTAGCTTGTCTAATTGGTTGCAAGGTTGCAAAGAATAATATCAACTCTTAACTTATATTCAGTAAATCTTATTGCAAATATTTAGGCTCTAAATCATTATATGTTGATTACATGATCACCAAGGAGTCTCATAAACACTAGTTATTCAAGCCAAAACATATTTATGGTCCATATTCTCGCAGGAATTTGAAAGAACTTTTCGATAGCTATACTCTGATGTGTTGATGGAAACAAATATCTTAATATGATTTTTTTTTCATATTCATATTTGTTTTTATGTCTTGGATTTAGATAGATTTTTATTTTGTCTCTCTTTTTTAAATAATTTGCATTTTTGAGATTATATATTTATTTCCTTTGAAAACCACAAAAATACAAAAGAATTGTTAGAGTTATATACATGTTTATGTTATGTTTGTGTCGATAGTTTCTCATCCTTTACTTGTAGGATATTCTTTATGTATATACATTGTGAAATGCATGAACAATACAGAAAAAATATTGGACCTGATGTTTTATTAGATATCATGCAATACTCGTTTGGTTAATTACTAGTTTGTATCTTGTTATTTGTTTAGTGTATGTAGTATTTTTATTGTTTTCTAATGTAAAAATATGTTCAAACATTCTCACGAGATATCGTGGACGTAGAGATTAATTTACATTTAGGCTATGAATTAAGGGTCATCATTCCCGTCTCTTCTTGGTTAGTTGGCCAAAAAGTTGAAAATTTTATGTAGGAAACTTTATTTCCTAGTCAACAAAAGCTTGTAGCATGTTTAAGAAATAAAATAAATTGCATATGTAAGAGAAAACATTATATGGTGGAATATTTTAATAAATATATATTTTGAATTATTGATTGATGATAAATACATACAATGAACCATGTTTAAATATGGATGATAAGGAAAACACATGTATATTAATAACTAATTATTAATAATTAATTGATCTATTAATAATAAAATAATAATAATTAATAATTGTAATAATGATTTATGTTTATTAAAAATCATCTTTTTTGAAAAGGTTTATCCATAAATCTTGGATTCAACATAATTAACTGTGATATTAGAGAGTCTTCCAAGCTTGATGACAAACAATCCTTTTTTAGCGATTTGTTTCGAATAATAGTACCATGATTTAGTAGTTCTTGAAATAGTTAGTCACATTTCCATTCAAATTACTTTATGCATATGATTCTCTACATAAAATCATAATGACTATAGGGGTATTCTTTTAAGTTTCCAAACTGATGTCTTCCTCAAGAACTTGCATCGCCACGTTGTTATATTATATTTTTGAATGCTTTGATGCGACATTGATTTCTATCTAACATATAACTTATTTAGTGTTGATCAATGGATCTTCAAACATGGTTGGAAGTTCAATTACAATTGTTATGGTCTCGTTAACTGTAGTGAAAACGACTAACAATTTAATTCAATCTAATTGGTTAACGTGGAAATTTCAATTTAAAATGGGCCTTCCAAAAATAGTACAAATTCCATGTCATCATGTATTAGCCAATCAAAATTCTTTAAAATTCAAAAAGGGAGCACCTCTTAAACATTTTTTTAATATAAATTTGGGGATAGGTATCATAAAAAAAACTACTTTTTTTGTTCGTATTTTCGACATATATCCCTGTGTTTTTACTCAAATTTTGATCGAGAGAGCTCGTTGGATGCGGAATTAAATTCCAAATCCAATGAGTACCCATTTGACATACTTTTGACGAGCTCCTCTACCCCAAAAACATGAAATCCCTGAAAAAACGTGATGATGATGTCATCTTCACATTTTTTCAAGTATTTCATGTTTTTGGGGTAGCGGGGCCCGTCAAAAGTATGCCAAGTGGGTACTCGTTGGATGTGAAATTTAATTCCGCATCCAACGAGCTCTCCTGATCAAAATTTGAGTAAAAAGACATGGAGATATGTCAAAAATACGAACAAAAGAGTATTTTTTTTTTCTTCCTCCAAAATTAATAAATATTATTTTAATATTTTAGCTATTATTTTATTAATTTTCCTTAGGAGGCCCATTTTGAGTTGAAATTTCCTCTAATGTCTTCCTTCATAGTTTCATAATATACTTTTAAGGACGAAACCAGGCTTTAATGTTTTTGTTTCATTTATTTCTTTGTCTTTAATTAATAAGCTTCATTCCAATTGTTCCTTGAGAACCTTTTGATCTTCAGATTCTCAAACATTTTGGGTTGTGACAAGTTGTAGAGCATTAATATCTTTGTGTGTCAAAGAATCTTATGGGTGTTCTTCTTCTATATTATAATGATTAGGATCATATTTACTGCTTTTATTTTCATCGTTGTATCCTTATAAAACTTCAATTCTTTTATAATTGTCATTAACACCGAATTTGTATTCATCAGTATTTGGTGTTTTATTATTGCAATCTATGAGATTGCCATTTTCTTTACAATTGACAGTGACAACACGATTGTCAATATTTGATGTATCTATCTCTTTGTCATTGTTATTCTCAACTGATTTTTCTCTAGTTTCATCTTGATCTTTGATACTCAAGACTTTATTTTTGTCCTCTACATCTTCTATTTCAGCGTCCTTGTTATCATCTTCTTTATCATGTCCTTGGCTTTGGTTTGGGTTATGAGCAGGGTTTCCAATTTGACATTGTTCTGTAGCTTCACAAGCCATTTTCACTAATTTTATAGTTGTGTAGGTTGGACGATTTATGTGACTCATTTTTCGTTTCCAAGCTGCAATGAGTTTTTGGAACTTTTACATATTTATGATCTAAAATCGCATTTTGAATCTTGTACTTCAAACACTGGTTCATTTCTAGCATATGTGTGAACTTATATATAGCCATTTTTTTTGTGTCTTGTATTTCGAATGATAATTCTTATCCTTTCTTGTGTCTGATGCCCCAGACCTTCTATGAGGGGGAATGTAAGGTGTCAATGTATGTGATTTTCATATTTCTTCTATCATGGGTGTAGAAGCAATATCTATCTCTTTCTTACTCGAAAATTTAAAGGTCGTAACCGCTTCTTCTGTCGTAGGTGTCATAGCAATTTCTTGCCATCCCTCGCTTGAGAAGTGAGATGTCATGACCGCTTGTTCTTCATTTTCTCTCATCGCTGCCTCAGTTTGAGCAATAAATTGTTTGGAGTCTGATCTTACTACAAGTTCTTCCTTGATTCCATCTTCGTCAATCGTTTCTTCTTGGTTGGTTTCTTGTTTAATTTCATTTTCTCTTTCTTTTTCATGTTTTTGTTTGAAATGGGTTTTTTATCATTTCCTCCATAATTATAAAACTTTTTTCATTTTTTCCCATATTTTGTTTACTTTCTCCACTCCTTCAAAAAAATTTATCCATGGATGATGACATTTCCATCTTCGAAGATTTGAGCATTTGAAAATATTTACTATTAAAAAGAAAGTAATGATAATAACTATTATTATTAAATATTAATAAAAATATTATTATACATATATATAGTTTTTATATAGTTATTTTTTATATAGGGGTGGACAACCTAGGTGGAATGGTGTGTGGGAGTGTGTTGGAGTGCATTGGAATCATGTTATGAGGAGGATCATGGAGATAGAGCTGGGAGATGGAGCGCAAATGGTGGTCACATCCAAGGAATAGCATCGAAAGGCATGAGATTGAGGGCAAATGATAGTGGCACGTGGAGAAGGATGGAGAGATTGGATTGGGGTGATGCGCAGGTCTAGTTGGGAGTGTGGAGTGTGAAGGAATGTGGTTTGTGAAGAGGGGTTGTGAAGGTCTGCAAAATGGGATGAGGGGAGCATAGCATAGAGGCTTGGGAGGTGGAGTGAGGAATGGCGAGTGGAGAAGTGTGGAATGAGGGGGGTGGTGTATAGTAGGTGTAGGTCATGAAATGGAGCAGATGATGCGGGAAGAGTGGAGTGTGGAGGGAGCATGACTAGTTGGTGCAAATGTTGGATGGGAGGGTGTATGCAGGTGGTGGAGTGAGGGGTGGCATGGGATGCAGTTGGAGAGGATTGCAATGAAGTGGGGAAGCACATGGAGCATAGGAAGGATGAGAAAGGGATAAGTCAGGATTGTAGAGAAAGAGACCCATTGAAATTTTATCAAATATAGTTCTTAATTTGACAACAAATCACATATTTCCAGAGAGCCTTCCAGGAAACTCTGGCAAAAAAAATAACAACATCATATGTCGGAAGTCGCAAGTCGGCACAGGAAAAAAAATAAGAACATCAACAATCCACCTGACTTCGTGATGTCTGAAATGTCAGGATAGGTGTGGTAATGTCAGCAAGACAAAATTAAACCATCAGAACATTTATTAAAGGTGATTAAATAACTATTTAATGAATTTTAAAGAAAAATTAAGTTATTCAATACTGTTTAGATATATGATAATGCAATTTTAACTATTATTTATCTAAGATTTTGTAGTTTCGAGCTTAATAAAAAAATTTATATTGTTCTGGCCAATATTTGACTAGTATTGTGTTTTATGTTGCTCCCTTTACTGATACATATCCCTTGACAACCCCAATAAATAATCAAAATTTGTGATACAATATATTAAAAAAACTGCTAACGAGATTCAACCTTTCATTCCATGCAGTTTTAAAATATACAAAGAAAATACATATACTATAATAGGCCTTGAAAAACATACAAAATACCAAGCTAAAGAAACATAGAGATATAAAAACAACATGACAAAAGGTGGTGGCTAGATAATGTTGGTTGATCGATTTCTCCGACAATCCAGAGCAGGAATTCACAGTAGAAGCCCCCAACGTATTAGCTGATTTTAGTATTCTTGTAATGGATTTGTCATGTTGTTCAACTTGGAGACATAATTCTATGATTTTTCCTCCATATTCATTCAAACGCGAGGTGATTTCTTCCTGCTTAGTACTCTACTCATTTTTTCTACCATTAACAGTGTCAACGAAATATTTGAGTTCGTTCACCTAGCAGGACAGTCCCATCATCATTTGATCTAACTTCCCATTAGCCATTCTAAGTTGTGACTTGCTATCGACAATTTAGAGCAAATATGAAAACAAATTGTAGAAAATGGTTAGTCAAAAACACCCAGAAAACCACCTCTTCACTCTGGGAATTCGTCTTCTTTATAAATATTACGACCAGTGCTAATGAGTGCGACTGTGATTTGACAATTACGATTCAGAGTAGCAGGAGGATCCACAAATGGATCTGTAAACAGATCAAGCGGACCTGTCTGTGTTCCTAAACCATAATTGTCATAATTTTCACATAGTGCGTGGTCAGGCTAATCAACAGTGGCTTATCCACATTTAGCATGGCTAATCAACATTTAAATATTATTTTAATTAATAGAAGATCGATACATTTCAACTCCACACATATGACACATTTCAGATTTCACATTCAATGATGAGTGTTGTACACAACACTTAGATCCATGTTAGAGTTAACATGTCTAGACTAGGCATATCTAGTTGGCGAGCAATATTGTTACCATTAGGTAACTGGGCCTAGATCACACTCCAAATATCTCCATTTGTGAAAGTAAATCTAGGTATGTTATGCCATACTTCAATTACATCAAAAATTAAATTGATGTTGATAATTTATGAAGTAACATATTTTTTCATAATAAAAAACTTATATTGGCAATGAAATTACCAATCGTATGCAATATGGTTAGTCACATAAGCTTATGATATATTAATAAAAAAAAAATGTTGACAACCAAACAATACAAATAGACATTATTAAGGTTTTGAGTTTGATTTTTCCATAGATCTACGGTGTTCATATGTTGATTTTTTACTGCCAATCCACTGCCTGTTATGATTTGGAGAACCTCCCTCTATTGGGCATAGCCTAAATAGAAATTGGATTTTTTATAAAAATCATCGTATTTTGGTCAACATGTTTAGAGTTGTTCTCTTTATGATTGCTATTTGAAAAACCTAGGGGAGCACACTATGAACCTTCCTTCATTGTCTTTTTACTTTTTTCTTGGAATTCATTTGAGATCGTTTGTGACACCATGGACTAGGATTTGTTTAATGTTATTGCGAGAAACAATGGCCTGGTAACTCACCCCATAAAGTTTTGGTGCCTGAAGCCGGTAAGTTTGCTTTTCCTGGTACTCTATTTCTAAGCCCATGGAAAATTCATTTTCCATGTCTTCAATCTCTGGTCTAGTATAGTTTGGAGCAGAATAGTCTACACTCCTTGCTCTCCTTGCTCCCTTTTGGAGACCAATTTACTAGTATTGAGGGGGGCAAGATCAGGAACATTGAGAGAATGTTAAGGATAATGAATTCTCAACTGGAGGTATTGAAGGATTCCATTTTCCATATCAACAACCGCATGGAGGAATGGACAAGAAGCATGATCTGATTCAATAAAAAATCAAGCCTGGATTAGCACAACAAATTGAACATCTTCACCTTTCCAATTATTCAAATATGTGTTTCAATATGGTAGTTGTGTTGTACCAAGGAAAATAGTCCAGCACAGTGCTATCGAGAAATGTGAACATCCAAGTTCTCACACAGAGGATTAGGGTCATAATGATGAGTTCATGGATGTAGGCCACAGTGGAAATCTTTTAAACACAATAATATCACCAAGCAGACTTGATTCTTTCACGCTTGTAAAAGTATTTGAAAGGTCATCTAGTCAGTGATACTTTACCACTTTTTTGGAATGATTAGACTCATTCATGAAAAAGGTATACTCTAGTTATTCGCGACTGGAAGAGTTCTCCTAGGTATTAGTTTATCCTTTTTCGTACATTTGGGACTAAATTAATGAAAAATTCCAGTCCTGGAGTCTCCTTAGTCGTTTCAGACTCTCTAAATATGAAACAAGGACTGAGTTTTCCTTCTTTGGACTCGTAAAATCAAACGTTGAAGGACCCTTCTGGGAATGAACTCCTCCTTTCTCAAGTTCATAAAATGTATGAGAATGGACTCATCGTCTAATGAGCTATATCGAGGATTTGTTACCCTTTTCAAGCTCGTTAAAAAACAAAGAGGTACTCATCCACCATGATGGGGAATTTTTTTTATTTGTAATAATGAAAAATTAATCCACCCTTGACTATGGCACATGTTTGCACTTTCATTCAAATGGTTGGGTATTAATATTTTCATCGAGTCGATTCATCTTTTGGTCTCTGCCTCGATTAAGTCAATGATTCCAAGTCATTTGTAATTCCATCTAATGTTCAAGGGAAGTATTCATCACTCTCTACATCTGTAGTCGCCTTACCTTCATTCGAGTCAGCCACTTCTAAGTCAGTCCTATGGTTGTTTCCGTTATCATGATCACTTCAACATCACTTTCGTTCGAAGTTTCGTGTCGATGATGGGGGAAACATTGTGGACCTACTTCGATGAGTCTATTCTTGTCGACACCAACACATTATCTGAGAATTAGTCTTAGAAACCAATCAAGTACCTTGAAGCCTGCATGCCCCAATGGCAGGTTTCCTCGCTTTCAATAGTAGGTTGTCATCATTGGCATATGGTTGAAATATTCCACTGATTGTTTGAATCCAGCTCATCTATTCACATTCATAGGAATGTACTATGATACCTTGGGGCCCATTAACATCAAGGGTGATTCCCCTTGCGCTTGTTAATGGTATACATCAATGACCGGTAATCTATTGGTTCCTGCCATGTTAGACATCAGGAAATATGAATGAAGAGGAGCTGCATTCGAAAGATTGGAGATCTCAGCGTTTTGACCCCTACTCCGAGATCATCATCAGGAGACAATTTGAAGCGTGATCCCAGTATCCATCACGCTTCAAATTGTCTCCTGATGATGATCCCGGAGTAGGGGTCGAAACGTCGAGATCTCCAATCTTTCGAACGTAGCTCCTCTTCATTCATTTGCTACTGCGTAGATGATCGTCTTCAATTAGGAAATATATTCACAAGGATAGGATCGTATTGCTTAGTATTGGAAAGAAGACCCTGAATGGTTAGGTTTAGTCATTGCATGGATCCACATGTATGTCTAGTGCCTATGCTTAGGTTTGGGTTAGGATGACATAGATCTACAGTGTGTATTCCATAGCTATGTCCTGATTTTAGTCTTGTCGATCATGGATATACAATGTATTGTTGGTATCCATGAAATGGTCATTATACATGGATTTGCAGTGTATTGGTCAACAACCATGATTTGAGTCAGATATTCTGTAATTAGTATTGTATCAAGTATTTACCCGCCACTCGTTTGCCTCTGATTCCATATCATATCGAGCAATGCATTTCACCTATGATCCCTTATAGATTCATACTTTGGGGGGGGGGGATTTTGTTCCACCTGCAATTGGTATCTATGCTCATTCCCATGAAGTGATATGGCTAGAAAATATTTTGGAGAGGTTTGTTTCCAACTCTATGAGGTTTGATGCACCTTATCTCTTGATATTGGGCGTTAGTCCTCCCTAACTCCTTTTTTCTATTGACATAGTGCACTGATGACACTTGTTGCCTAAATACAAAGAGAATCGGCACAGCTTTCCCATGCACAAGGACTGTCAGCACTAATATTAAAAAGGAAAAAAGGAGATTTCAAGAACCTTCTAGACTAAATTTCTCGTGGAGGATGATCCTAACTGCTTGGATTAGGTGGCACTCGAGCTCTTAGCCCCTAGGGATCATTCCCTACCTTCCTTCCAAAATTTCTCAACCCCTTTGGGCTTCCTTTGGCCTATTTATACAAGCTTCCTCTCATAAGTGAGGGGGGAAGAATACCAAGATAACATCTTCATGTTGTTGGAATTATAGCTGGTAGAGGAGGCAAGAGAGTGTGATTATGAGTGAGGCTTGTAAATCTTGTAGAGTGTGTGTAATAGCGATGTCAAAAGTATTATGAGAAGGAGGCTTCAACATCAAGGATTCGGCTATAACTTCCTCTTCTTCTATTAATAATACAAACATTTTCTCCTTTTCCATAAATGATTTGTTCTAATCTCGATTGTTTATTACTTTTCTCCTTGACTATTAGTATAGATGTCTGGATTGTCTTGTTACTTTCACCATTTTGTCTTTTTCTTTATGATTCTTTGTAGGTACATTTGATCGCAAAAGATCCATAAGGAAAGGAAAACCTCCAACAGCGAGGTAAATAAATATTAACATTCAAGTAGTTCAATTATCTAGGAGAAGGATGCATCGTTGTGGTTTTTTGTTCTAGATTTTCCCCATGCAGACTAGGGGAAAAAACTTTGTCTGCACTAATTGAAATATTCCTGGTAATAGTAGGCAAGAAATCCCAGATTGTGCCACTTTTTAAAGTGGATACAGAACATCCCTTCCAACCTACTAATCCTGACACCGAAAATTGAAAGTCAGAACCTTCCAAACAACATATAGAAGTCTCTTTTGAGTTGTCGATCCTAAAATTGGAAAGGTTGGAAAAGAACTGTAGAGTTGAGATAGCATAAATAATCCATCTGAAATGAATTTTGACCATTTGGATTGGTTTTTTAGGCTTGTTTTTATTGTTGTTTAAGATTGTTTGAGTTTTATATAATCAAGCTTCCTGTGTGGAGAGAATTGTTATTGTTTTTATAAACAATTAAACATTTAGCTCTCTCATATTTTATTATGCATTTATTGCATTTTATGGAGGCTTAAGAGAGTGATTATTTGCAATCTTGGACAAATGCAATGAGGACCCTACTTGCACCCATCCTTACCCATCATAGCATCAGATAATTTTCACTAGCATCAAAATGAAAATTTTTCCCATGGATGTTGTTCAATACTAGAGAGGGTACACCAATGTTGTTCAGTACCAAATCAATTTTGTTTATTCAATGGACATATAACAAGATGTGCATGATAATTTGAATTTAGCGGGTGATGCATAATGGATTTGAGTTGTCCCAAAAATTAGTTACAAAAGCATAAAAAAAAGAAGCGGATTCCAGAAATCTTGCAAGGTAGCATGTCCATCCTTAGAGGGAATATTTAGTATTAGAAATCATACAAAACCTCAACTGAAGAGGTGCAAATGGAGGTTCATCACTTTTTATGAGTTTTGGATCTAAGAGAAGTCACCCATATCTATCACATTTTGTTATTATCCTCTCCTCTTTCTTATGTCATTATTCATAGCTTAGGATCTCTAAAATGATGCAGTTGATCTAAAAGACAGTAGGACCAGTACAAAGATGAATTAATCCCCCCATTGTATTCATTGTTGTATAATTGGAATGGGAATGTTGTGCTTTGAGAATACCCAGGACCAAGATGAAACTTCCACTGGGTTTTTTTAATTAAAAATGTCTTTGTCATGAATGTATGAAATTTTGTTGTTTGGGAAACCAAGACCAAGGTGAGACTACCATTGGTTGTTGAATCAATATTTTTTTATTCATGTTTCAAATTACTCTTGAGAGAATATGTCAAGTAGACTTCCTTTGAATGCTTAGAGTTGCACAGGTATGAAATTAACCCGCATGGGTAATTTACTAATAGTATCTAAAATGCATATCAAGACGAATACATACACAACTTGGAAGGATAATTTAATCTCCAACATTTACACTTAAATTCTATGGCCACTAGCCACAACATATACATGATTTACAAACATATTAACAAAATTACAAAATAAATATTTCAAAATAAGTTTGATAAATATGTATGTTGGTCACAACTAGGGGGACCAATGCTCCTCTTCGTCATGAGGATGCAAATGATGAGTTAGGAGCGAGAAAGGGCAACAAATCCTACTCTTCAGAAGCATGGGTGGTGGAAATGGGATCGAAGTAAGAACAATAATCATGATGGTTGTAGTCATGGTTGTGCTACGATATGGTTAAAAATCTCCTCTAGATTATTTGGATTGTCTAATTCCTATTAACCCCACCTGACTCATGCATCCTTGTGTACCAATGGACCATTATAAGTTAGTGACTCCTTCTCTTACTCCCCTTAAATTATGGGAATAGCCCTATTGGAAACTAGAAACTGATATAACAATTTTTGGAAACCAACAATTATGTATTGGAAACTCACATCCACAGTAATGGAAATTAAAACCACAACTAATGGAAACTGATAGATCAAGTACAGGAAATCGATATATCAAATATTGGAAACCGGGATTTCAAGTATTGGAACTGATATTCATAGTAAAACCATGTTCGCTTAGACTGAGATTAGTCTAAGTTTAATGAAATTGGGGTTTCATTTACTAAACAATATGTACAACTCAATGCAAATGAATTTAATCGTTAAAACAACAAAGCTCTGAATTCAAAGACTTGACATGAATTAAACTACCAATTAACCAAACAAGACTATGTGATGTCCATCCTAAGCACTTATGACATATATGGAGTAGTATACCACTAGCTAAGATCTAACAATATAATTAGTGTAGAATGTAAATTTAAAAAAATGGAATTAGACTCAATAATAGTAATAGTAAAGGAATTATCCTCAATATCACAATCTAGGTTTGCCTAGAAAATGTTACAACTGTAATCCAATCACAATGAATACAAGAAACCATAACTCACTAACAACACATGATGTGGAAAGGATACAATTCTGAGATGATCATGCTTCATGTCCCATTTTCCCTCAGCCTATGTAGTCGTAGTGCATTGATCATAATATCGGCATTCTTGGTACAAAGTTCATACAACTATTTTTTCCAATGGATTAAAATATCTTAATATCCCCACAAATTTCCAAAAGTTTTAATCCCTTTTTCAAGGTTTTTTCCCAAGTAGCATTGACATTTGCATTGGGTTTTCATTACAGGTGACTACGATTTTACTTTACCATCAGTCTACATGCAAAATATTCATAAATTGGCTTCTAAATAACCTCGTGTTCATGTTGTAGGTTGTATCTAGGCTACATGTGGTGACTATGGAATAGAATACACTAATTGATCTTTGCCAATATAATTTTCTCAAATGGCAGTCTAGACAACCTTGGAGGACGAAGACATTTTGGTGAAGAATAGAGAATTAAGAAAATGGATTTAGAATTAAGAATAACAAAGGAAAAGGCGTAACTATACTCACTATTTCAATCTAAATTCACCTAGAAAATATGGACATATCAATCCATTCCATAAGTAATATAGGATTTTTCTCACCCCCAATCCCACATTCTTTTCTTGTCTCACTAGGTAAGTATGCAAGAACTTACATCAATTTCCTTTAATTCATTTTCTACCTGAAATATCCTCATACTCTGATTCCCAAGTGGTATGTTACATAATTTGTGTTTGTCAGCAAATGGAAGTTTTAAATAAAAAACTATAAAAAAAAAGTAACATACCCTTGAGAATGAGCATATTAGTTATTCTCCTTTGTAAAAAAAGATGTTATTCAAATAAAGGCGTGATTATGCTTCCTAATGTTTTTTGTTCACTCAAAAATTGAGCAAGGGTGAGGCTTCGAAGGATAAGATTATTAAAAAAAGGGGGGGGGGGATTAAAACACCTTTGAGTTCAAGTTTTCCACTTCAGTTTTATTTTCAAAACAAATTTATACCCAAATCTAATAATGTATTTTTTTTTTCGAAATGGATGACACATAGAACCTTTTATATGGCTCCAATAAAAAAACAAAGCATAATAAATCAAAGAAGGCCAGGTCAAATATTGTTGTGATCAAGCCTTCACTCAAGGAACCAATGCACCTAAGATACTTAATGATATGACTAAGGAAATGGATATTGCAAAAAAAATAACTTGACAAACTACAACAACAAGTTGATACTGCCAAAGATCCTAAAATCATAGTTTCAAATGTGTGGACCAAATTCGAAATGACAAGGAACAAACATCATCCAAAACCATTAACACGCCATTAACCCATAATTTAAAATCCATCTGAAAACTATATGTTAACTTTTAAAACTGAAGTCTCTATGAGGATCATCTAAACCCCAAACAAATGAATTCCTTATAACCCTCCTACGCAAGAACCATCAAGCAAGATTGGCACCCAGAATATAAATTATTACCCAGTGAAATTACAAAAAGGTAGATAGGATGAATCACCTCAAGAATACAGCACAACCATGCCACCACCGCCAAACAAAAGCAAACCTTCCATGCAAAAGAAACACCCGCAAAGCTCCAAAACCACCAAAGCACTCAGAATCCAACACATAGGAACCATGAAACATAGCAACATGTTATTATAAAAAATAGAAGACAAATTACCCCCAAGAGACTATGCATAAACCAAACCCAAATAACAAGATGGGGAAAAAGAAATGACACCCACAAGATGGGATAATTCATTGACTTAACATAGCATGTGCAACCAAACTCTAAGGAATTAAAACACCACCATTAGAAATCAAACCACAACAACCACATCCAAAATACAAGCAAGGAGAGAATAGTGCAAACATAAAAAACCGAAGCACCCACAATAACCTTCCTCAATGGAAATCAGAACGCCCTCTACAACAACAATGTTGAACAACTCCAACAACCTCTTCTCCATAGACACAACAAACAACAAGCCCAATTAAACAACACACTGAATAAAATAATAAGCAATCACATTAAACCCAATCCGCAATCTAAGAACCTCATTAAACCCACAACAAAATTGAAAATTCACTACAACAAAAACTGGCTTTAGCGTCTCTTTTTGCATCCTTTTTTGCATCTACACCATCTTTCAGTGTATTTTTCTTCATTTTTTGGACAAAATGGTGCAATTTCACGGGTTGGTGCTATTTTAGGCGTTTTTTGCATCCTTTTTCTAAACCTGGCACAAATTGCGGCGTAATTTGCACCTGGTTATGCGCCAGGTTTTGCATCAAGTTTTACGACAAGTTTTGAGCTTAGTTTTGCACCTAATTTTGTGCCTAGTTTGTACACCTACTCTTGTTGCACCCCCTTTTACGCCCATGTTTGCCTCAACTTTTATGCCCTTTTTTTCATCCAATTTTGCATCCTTTTTTACACCCACATTTTTTATCCACTTTTGCTTCTTTTTTTGCATCCCTTTGTGCGCCAAGTTTTGCATCAAAGTTTACATCTTGTTTTGAGTCTAGTTTTGCATCTCGTTTTGTTTTAGCCATTTTTGCATCCACTTTTGCATCCATTTTTTTGTCCACTTTTGCACCCACATTTTATCCCTTTTTGCATCCCATTTTACGTCCATGTTTACGTCTTTTTTTCATCTACTATTGCATCCACTTTTGTCGCGTCCCAATTCACACCCATTTTTGCGCTTACTTTTACACCCACTTTGATCCAACTTTTGCATCCACGTTTGCATCTTTTTTTGCATCCAATTTTACATCAGTTATTGCATCCCTTTATGCATCCATTTTTGCATCCACTTTTGCATCGGGTTTTGCGTTGGGTGTTACGACTACTTTTTCATCTACTTTTGTTGCATCCACTTTTGCATCCAATTTTGTATCCAATTTTACATCCATGGTTGTATACACTTTTGCGCCACTAAGTTTCATCATGTTTTGCTTCCATGATTGCATCATTTTTTGCATCACCTTTTGCATCCATTTTTGGTGCACCCCATTATGCGCCCACTTTTGCGCCTACTTTTGTTGCATCCATGTTTGCATCCTTTTTTGCATCCATGTTTTTATCCACTTTTGCATCCAGTTTTACACCTAGATGTTGAAGATGAAAATGTGGATAATAATTATGATATTGAGGATTGTTATAATGATAATGATAATGTTGTTGATAATGAGGAGACCGATGACAATGATGATGATGAGGAGGAGGAGGAGGAGTGTAGTGTCCCTCTTAGCCCTTGCTGCTAATGAGTGCGGAAAAAGGGGAATTTTTCATTTTTTTGTACTACAAATGGGTCCAACCTGTTAGCGGAAAACTTTATAGGAGATTTGATATATAATATGTCAGAACCATGTACATGAAAGAAAACAATCAATTTAAGAATTCCTTTTTAGAGTAATTCTTAACATGTCATCTTCATAATGCCCCAAATGACTTGTTAAGCAATCCACAAAATAGTAACTTAACAATGACAATTTTATTATCTTTTACAGTATTACCTTCTGTTGGCAACCACAGGATCACATATACAAAAATTCCTTGAAGAGTGTTAGTCTAATACCTGTAATAAATGGTCTTAGTGAAGTGTCAGTCATAAGACAGATATTAATTAGTATTTATCAACCAATCAATATAAGCTCCACTAGCAGGAATCTGCCCACTTCTCAAATTGCCATATCTTATTTCTGATTTAGTTTTCTACATGCTAAGCCACTCAATATATGACGTTATGACACAACCTTAAGTCTTATGCAAGTACATGAAGGATTAAATCTGAGTTCTTAATACCCCCTTAACTCGATTCTTGGTTATTGAGACTTTAATCAGAAAAGGGATCACACGATTATTGTAACGAACTTTGTATATCTCAGTGCAATTTGGTGATATGGGAATTAACATTTTTCCTGGTACACTATCCACAACACATCATGTTAAACTCTTGAGTATAAAAATCACATAATTGGAAAATACCCTACCTACCACAAAATCAGAGAAACCTTACACGCCATTCAAAAGGTAATTCATAACCCATGCACCCAACATTAAACATTGTTAAGTATTGAGCATACACTAAAACATAAAACGATATCTAAGGTAACTAAGGTAACCAAAGGCAAGACAACAAAGACAAGACAACAATTCACGTGGTTCACCTCGTCCATGAGGCTACGTCCACCAATTTGATTTCTTTTATTTCTTATTAGAGAGTAATTACATTGTCATGGTACAACCACATTCATGGCCGGTTTACCTTGCCTCAAATCTCTTCGCAGAGAGATACTTATAACTGAAAATTGCCTTTCTTTATGACAGCTTGTAACAGCATTTACAGTACCTTAGACACATGAGGAACTTGGTTGTAAACCAACATGAATAATGAAATCCTAACAATGTACAATGCAAACCATACTAGCAGCGGTACTACAATTTGTCTCTTTACCATATAAGGCACAATATCTGTAGTTGTTATAGTTATTAATTTTCGAGCATCCATTCCTGTAGGCACAGAGTAATGAATCCTACAAATTTAACTCACATTCCCATATAATTTGATTTCGCATTCCCATACATGAGTAGGCACATGGATTAATATACTCACACGGTTATATATCTATATATATTCCCCAGGAAATAATTCAGCCTTAAGAAAATGCTATCACCCAACTCAATCATTTTTAAACAATATTCAATTCATAAGGTAACACCTCTTACCATCATTCTTTATAATTTGTTCAGAAATTAAACCCTAGATCCCATCAAGAATTTCAAGCGTTTCCCTATCCATATACATAGATCTAGATCAGATCTGTAATAATGAGGAAATCGTAAACTCCTAGCAGCGATTCATTTATTTAAAACAATAATATTTACCAGATCTAAAACCTACCAGCATTTTTTGCAATCGCTAATCCCCTAACAGCAATTTTCTTTCCAAGTCTAACTCGGAAGGCGGTCTCATAATGCTATGAGAAATCGGCCACACAACAGGAAGACAAATACACACAGGTATGAATATGCCCAAATCGCATACCATACCCCAAAATTGCATTTACTCCCATGGAATAACGCTGAGAATTTAAAAGCAACAGTTTCAAAAGCAAAACCATGGAGTCATATTCAATCATTCCAAAAGCATAATGCACATGCAGGCTTGCAAAAATTAAACCAAGGAGATTCAGACTGAAAACTTTGTACTGGAATTGAAATTCATATGCAAAACGCGTCTCCAGAAAAACTGACAAATGCTAAACCCAAATTGAAAACACCATAATGCACCATGATTCGGTTTCTTTCCTTTTCGGGAAAAAATACATCTCTTAGAAAGACAACAATCAACACAATCCCAGCACCATAACCTACAATGGCTCAGTTTTCAGGCAACACGCAACTCTGAGAAACCGCCCATCGAAAGTTCTGACCGAATCCAGTGAAATAGCGGTGGAGAGACTGGAGTATGTGCTGAGATGTGGTTTCCTGACGGATGTGTTAGTTCAAGGTTAACAAAGGCAGCGTGTATACAAGGCAACTACGCAAAGATAACGAAACCATATTTCCTTCAAGGTTGTGCCTCTTCCAAGCAAAGAACGAGTAATAACATTAACTCAAACTCTCATGATCATCATAATTTTTATCTCTACCGGAAAAGGATAATTATAGAACCAGGAACATTAAGGAACATGGAAGTTTCAAATGAGAAAGGACGCCATACGACTTAACCAGTCTGTAATGGAGCTTCAAAGGGTGACATCGATCTACTGTACCCTACCACGTCAAATACATAGCGAGGAATAAATCGAAATCGCAGGCACAAAACAACTCGATGTCTGATCAGAATTAAAAATTGAAGGGATTTCATGTCACTATTTAGGGCCAGGGCGCTGGCCACATTCAATGTGCCGGATTTAATGAGGTCATGAGAATCTATGCTATACTCTTCCAATGAAGGTCTCTTGGGGACGCTGTAAAAGTTCAGCCGTTACGGTTGCGAGTCACCTTCTAGGGTATGCGATCCCAGATCTGTAAGATGGGATCCCCAAAACTAAAATACACAGTACTTGTTGTATATAAAATATATACTACACATATCCAAATGAAGCTTTTGTCATACCTTCCACAAATCGCAGGTTCCAGGCGGTCGCTATTCCTCTGGACATCGTTATGGGGAAGGCTTGTTCTCGGCCGAGCATTCATGCTTCAGTTGCAGCATAACTTCATCAATGTCGTAGAGGTATCTCTTGGAAACGCCCAAGATACTCCCACTAACAACCCTTGTCCATCACTAAGTTTTTCCACCTCACACAAAAAAAAATTCTCAATGAGATGCCGAGCTGGGTGTCCCCTTTCTAGTGCCCTCCCCCTTCATATAAATAAATTGCTTATTTAATGGGGAGACCATGCTCTCCCCTCATTTCAACCAGATTTTCTAAATATATCCTTGCGGTTGCACCTGTCGGGCAAAATTTGATGCTAATCAAAACCTGGCGACTGTTCCGGCGTTAAAAGGTCACTACAGTCAAGGTTCAGTAGTCATTAATTCCTTCCTGCAAGCCGAATCTATCCTTAATTCGTGCCAAAATCAAAGCATGAATAAGAACTTATGTTTTCGGTTGAAGGAATTAATTCTGTCTTCATTCTCTCCATAAAAAATAATATAACCATATACAATATTAAAATGTTTAATCCATCAAAGATTGGACATCCATCAAATATTGGACTTGTACTATGCCCAATTGCTGTAGGTGGAGAAATAGTTTATCCAAAAAACCAAATGGTGGAAAAATATTTCCAGATCTTTGCCACGTGAGAAATGCTGACAAAAGGAGGCATTTGCTTCAGATCTTAACCGCTTGTTAAAGCTGGAAGCAAAGGGCGAATCTTTAGGTATTAACAGTATGGAAAATATGGTAGTAGAGGGCGTAATATTTCGATCTTAAAAGTATGGCAAAGATGGCAACAGAGGGAGAAATATTCAGATCTTAAATGTGTGGCAAAGCTAGCAGCAAAGGTTGTAATATTCACATCTTAAACTTAGCATCTGAATAAATCTGGCAGGTACAAATACGGAATAGCATTTGAGATATGTGCAAGTGAAATAAACCTATGGAAAAACTAAATTACCTATCCTTTGTACATAAGCGGTTCACCAATCACCCATGAGATCAATTAAAAACAAGTAAAAAAAAGGATTCCATCCAATCACTATGCAAATCGATTTAAAAGAAAAAAACCAAGGATCCTCTACAACTCACAGAGAGTTAGGCCATTTCGGTTTGGTTCAGATCAAAAGGTACATTGCAATGTAAACCAAACAAAATCCAACCATTATTATATATATATCTATATAGATTCACTATTTCATGTATCCTCTCCATATAATGTATGTTCGCATTACCTTGTAATGCTGTGACAGTTATGCGTTCAATAATATATATATCACAGTTATAGATAGGACTCCATTATATATA
>LPNX010894830.1:61671-139867 GCA_001517045.1 Pseudotsuga menziesii
TAATTTAGATAATACATATCCCAAATGTATATCCCAGCCATACATATAATGTTCTTCAAAGAAGAATGTCTCAAGTGCCTTTCATTAATTTGCGGTGGGAGTAACCTCATTCTCATGAGGGTTTTCTACTCCTTGAGGATGCATTTATGTTTCATTTCTGAGTCGTAGTCGCTCTTAGGTATTCAAGGTGCGAGGGGGACGTTACAAGGAGGATAATGGCAATGACGGCATTACCGATGATTATGATGGCAATGAAATGAATGATGATTATGGTGATGATGACAATGAGAATGATGATGAATACAATGAGAATGATGATGTTGATCATCTTAAAAAATAAGTTGTTATTTGTCATGCATAAATCGTGTGTGTCCTCCATGACCCTTTTCCACTAATCACATATTTTGGGTAGATGCTATTTCTTATGCCAAAGGTAATGATGAATAATTGATGAAAATGCCAATAATCATGATGATGATGATGTCAAGGACAATGGCGATGATTATGACATGGATGATGATTATGCCAATGATGATGACTATTGTGATAATCATGATGACAATGACAAAGATGACGATAATTATCATCATCATCATTTCCATCATCGCCATCATCAAAAACATCATCACAGTCATTGTCATCATTTAAAGCATATGGGATATGTTTACCATTTAAAGCATGCATAACAAGTGGGATTATTCTAAAACACCCCACCAAAGTACAAAATTCAAACCACAAGGGAAACATAATATTGAAATTGTTCCCATTTTCTTTCTCCCAACAAAACATGCTTCATTTTAGGGAATTATGTTAAAATCCATACATTCATAGTCCATCCATACTATACTTGTAATAAATGTAAATATAATACTTAATAGAATTTATAAAATAGGTAAATATTTTATAAACACCCTTATGATATATAAACTTATTTCACCTTAATAATGGTAAATTATGTAAATATAATAATAATATATAATTAATATAAATATGTTACTACAGTTCATATGTTAAAAGATTTAATATAAATAAATATATATAGTTCATATGTTATGTGATTTAATATAATTAAATATATACACATATTATTTACTTATACATTATACAAATTAAAATATAGATTAAAAACGATGAAGTTTCATAGGGAGGCGAAGCAAAACATGAAGGATTTTTCAAATATAGATCTATGTACAACTACCCATTTCCCAAAGGGGCTTTTGATAAATCAATCTATGGATTCAGGGTTATGAGTATCAATTTGGTTCGTCTGGTCCATCCCTAATTTGGCCATGAGAGGATTTAATTTGGTCATGAGAGGATTTAATATTATTCCGCCCATGAGGACTTCTCAGGGAACCCAGTTGGCAACATGGGTGTCTTGATTCTTGGGCCAGGCCATTCAAAGCCTGGGTTTTGGGGATGGATCAAAGTAAACTAGGAGCTCTACCGCTGTTGACACCTCTACTGTCTCTATCTTAGATGATGCTCTCTCAGATACTATATAATATATACCTATGTTGGTGGTGCTACTGATGCCAGGTGACCAAAATTTAGATCACTATCTCGCGATTGGATTTTGTATTACTACATATTGGCATTTACAACTATGTTTTATGAAAGGGATTCACACAGATGGACTAATTAGGACTAGCCAAGATGAGACCCAGCCAGGAGACCTAATCTGAGTAGCCATACCTCAAACTCTACGAGGGTACATAAATTACGGGGACAAGGGGTCAAATCCATATGATCGTTGGATGCTGAGAACGAATCAGGTGAGCCTGGTTTGTTATAGGGACTAATGGATCGAGCGCACAACACTACGAAGCTTTGGCTTTATAACAAGCGGCTCTCTAATCTCATATTACTCAAGTACCAGCCATGATAATGCTTTCTCATGGAGCCTCTAGATGACCTCCCATCTTCCAGCTTCCACATCTTGTTAAAGAAATCAATGCATTTTCCTTCAATAGGATCATTGAAGATGGAGAGAATTTGGGATTGAATCAAAATACCGAAGATGGAAAGAATTGGGTATTGAATCAACTCATGTGGCTTCTTTATAATTTTATGTCAAGTAGCATGATTTCTAAGGACAAATGCAAAGGATTCTCCATCGTTGTTGTATTTTCCTATTTCTCTGTTACGCCCTGTGTAGAATCTTCTACGATCATATTTTGCTTATCGGCCAAATGCAAATGTTATGGCCTAAGGCTATGTCTTTTGACCTTTCCATTGCTTAAGTTACAAAAAATATCCATGGTTAACCAAAATTCATAAAAGAGGTACTATATCTTTCTCACATGCCAATATTCCCTTTATAGGGCTTTGTGGTGGCCTAAGGCCCCACACATAGTTCATGAGCCCTAAGGAAAAAATGTTTTGGCCCAATAACTCTTTTCACATCAAATCATGGCCGAGGGACTAAAAGCCATAATTGGTGTGTCAAACCTCAAAAAGAGCGACATATCTTACTCATTGGATAAATATTATCTATGTAGTATATAGGGCCTTTGAGGTGGTCTAGGGCATCACACATGACCCATGAGCCCCTTACCCTTAGACGTTATGTTTTGACTTGATAATATTGCCCAATCAATGATAATTATTCTTGGTCGCACAAGGCTTGAAATGACCATTTCTTGCTTGTAAGCCAAAGATTTCTCACATAGAGACACTAGTGGAAAATGAGAGATTAGTGACCATGAGACCAAAAAATTTTGTCACCACAATTTTTTAAAGGGATAAATGACCAAAATTGATAATTTTAAGTGAGCTAACTAAAAACAACCAAGATAAATGACCACTTTTGGTCACGGGATAAAAAACAACGAAAAACGACCAAGATAAATGACCAAATTTGATCACAGGATATCTAGACTACACATGACCATATTACAATTGGTCATTTATTTGGTCATTTTTAGTTGTGCCACTCCGGGAATGAAAAAAATTTCAAATTTAGTAAACTGCAGTGTTAGAATTTAGTAAACTGCAGACCGTCCCATGTGTCACAACTTAGCCAGTAACACCAAATTAGCTATCATCACGATGTTCTAGCACATGTCCCAGGACTTCTAGACTAGATTATCATCATTGAGTTGGATCCTTCTCGTATTCCTTTTATTTTGATACATGTATTCTTCCTTGTATTTCCATTTAAATTGATTCGGGAAGGTGAACGATGCAGTGATTTTAGGCTCTTGAAGGTTATCCAACCTAAGGGTTCATTCAGTGGTCATATATGATCCTCCAACGGGATTTTTCCCTACATGCAGAATAAAAACCATATAGAGTCCAAAGGTTGTGCCCGTCCTCTAAACTTGATAAGTGATTGAGTCCAGCTCCAAACACTTGCCTTTCTGATCAAGCTCCCTCCCCTTTTCTCCCAAGCATCGAATACTAAGGAGTTGTGCGTATCCGTCTACCCACAGTAGTAAAATCCCAAATTAACACGAGAGAAAACATAAAGAAAGAAGTGAACCTTGCATGCATTCCGACCACATTTCAACTTTTTCATTGTTTGTGTCTAGAGGCTATGGTCGAGGCAGATGGGTTGTTTCTCGCATCTCCAGCCCCCCAACTCCCACCTTTATTTATGTGTTTTTAAACCGAAAATCTCAGTTACTTTGGGTGGAACCAATCCGGTGGATAATTATAAAATAACTCATTCTTATTGTAAATCATTGGAAGTTCTATTTTTCCATGATTTTAGTGCATTTTCTATGATTATGATGAGATTGTTTGCATTTATGTTTTTTTTTTAATAATTTATTTAGAATTTTGGTTTTGATTATTTTTATTTCAATTTTACAAATAAAAGTTAGACAAATAATTTATTTAAAAAAAAACTTAAACCTACAAATTTCCCATAACTTACAGAAATGCAAATTTTCCATAACTTCACATAAAACATTTTGTTATTTCCCATGATTTAACAGAAATGCAAATTTCCCATAACTTTATGTAAAACATTTCTTGAACAAAATGTTTCTTCAATTATCCTAAAAGTAAGAAATGCAAATTTCTGATAACTTCACATAAAACATTTCTTGAACAAAAATTTGTATCCTAAAAGTCTTTCATTTTTATAATTTCAACAAAATATAATTTTATTAGAATATTAGTTGTTGAATATTTATGATCAAACGAAACTATTCCATGAAGGGTATAACTAATATCGCTATGCTACCAAAAAAAACATAAACACAAATCACACAATGGAACCGCCCACCAATCTGGTGGATAATTACCAAAATTTTCTATCTTGAGATCATCTTGCATCCGTATCTGGTGTTATGGGGAAAGAGTAGGGTTACAGAGCATGGAAGCCTCTTCGGATCCTCTAAGTGGGAGGACCTTCTCCATAAACATTTCGTATGATGGCACTTGCGCGTTTGTGAGAGGCAGTCAAGCAGAAGCTCGTGTAATCATGGGCAGCTACATAGACGATGTTTTACCGGTGGGTTTATGATTTCATTCCTTGCTTGTACCATTTTGTTCTATTACTGTTGGTTTCATGCTTGTGCAATGTGCAGGTTTAAGGCTTGGGTTAAATATATTAGCCACTTCTGGATATAGGCAATTATCATTGAATTTGAATAAATGGGTTTATTTTTGGTTGGATTTGATGCACTTTGAAGGTAAATTTGTTCTGTTTTAGATTCTTCTCAAGATATTGCATGAAATTTTGAACACCACAAGAAATTTACCCCCGACGTTGATCTGTAGGAACGAAAGGCACCACTGAAGGACCTGTCCAAATAGAGAACCTACTAGAAATGCAAAAACAAGGTCATTGTTCTCAAGTACCATGTATTGCATTCCTATTATCCTATTGGATCTCTGGATTCCATAGTGAATGCACTTCAATCTACATGCGCCACAGAAGCCATGGGAGCTGGGACTTATACCCTCAACATCACAAGGGTCAATGGTTCAATAGTAGTGGGTACAGGTATTGTTCAAGATTTTATAACAGAGACTGTTTTTTATCAGAAACCCCTTGTGATATTTGCAATGCCCAAGGTTCTCCTTCATCGAGAAATGTTTGGAGTGCCCAAGGTTCTCTAGTTTTTAATATCGATTTGTGGGGATTGTGATTGTTCCAACAGAGATGAGAATTTCTTTACGGCAGGCATTAATATCTCATATTTTGGGATTCATTGAGCGGATTAGCAAGATTCACTTGAGTGTAACAAGTATACATCTAGGATTCATTTCATGATCATCGTATTTTGTTATGCTTAAATGCATCTTGATTAGGATTGATATGAACTTAGTTAAATGTTAACTAGAACCATTAGTCAAGATTTAAATTCTTATGCTTACCAAATTTTATGTTTGTTCAATTCATGTTTTAAATTTATTTTAAGTTTAAACAACTTCAAAAACTATTAGTGGCCTATCCACGTTCACTGAACACAAATTTAGTGGCTAGAATAGTTATATTATGTCATAGGTTTAAATCCAAAGAGGACCTACAATAATTTTATTATGTCATAGGTTCAAACCAAAGAAGACCTAGGGACGTACGCACGCAATTCTTTAATAAACTACTATTTTAATTTAAACCATTTACATTATGGTCATTTTTCTCCAAATAAATTAAGAAATAAATTATTAAAATTATATAAATCCATTTTTACATTAAAATATATACTTAAAAATACACTTAAAAAAATTATATTTCTCCAAAATAAATTAAAAAATAAATCGTTAAAATTATATAAGTCCATTTTTACAATAAAAAGATATACATAGAAAAGAAACAATTTACCAATCAAAATTTATAATAAAATTGAGAAAACAAAAATAATTTTAAAAAAATACATAAAGGAAAATGCCCTACTAGCTCCAACAAAAAGAACTAACCCTATAGATGATTAACTTAAAATCCAAACTAAAATGATGATGGGAATGGAAAGCATGACTAGCTATGACTATATTTGCAGGCAATGTTAAACCCTTTTGTTGAATGCTAGCAGGGATGCAACTCGAACCCCAGTCCTTCAGAGCCTAAATTACCATTGCTGCAGTGAAAAATATTCCCTACAGTCTCTGCATTACAACAATATCGGGAGTGCCAGTCTCACTTCTCGAGGCTATTTTGTGTATTATTTTCATAGACCGATCCTGGTTTTGATTCCCAGTAAGTTGGATCCTTGACCAGAATCTTCTCTGATGCCACGGGTTCAGAAGAGAAGAGTCTTGATAATTTTCTGGAAAAGGAACTCACTGATCTCAAGTTGGATGATAATGGCCACAAGTTCCTTGAAGAAAAAGAGGAGGAAAAGGTGAAACTTTGGTGGGAGGGAAAAAGAAGCCAATGTTTACTAAATATGATTTGCTTGCGGAGCTCACCGAAGAGGACAAAAATACCTACATAACTATCAGGTCAACTATTGCAAACTCTTACACACTCTTTACTGTTAAAGTTATGGATGGTTTTGAAGTTTACTTTTTCCTACCAATCATTCTAGGTTTTGAAACCCAGTCAATTTTTAGCAGCTAATAGTTGGTATTTCACTATTTAAAGAACATGCATTTACATGGCCAACCGGAAATGAAGACCATTCTATTTTTTCTTGAAATAAATGCATTTGATTTTAACAAATGCACATAGAGAGAAATATTAGAACGCTTCTATTTTGAGGACCAAAGAGTAATGGTCGTTGCATATAAATTTATGTGAAAATGATATTCCTCAAACCTTTCTATAGTTGATCATGTGAACACAAATGTGTCAATGCTAATGGAAAAAGGTGCCCAGGATTAATGAGTGTCTGTGTTATCTAGCAATGATGTTTAGGGGATACACTATAGAGACAGTTTTGGTGATTCCCTAAAGATGAAATATTGATTTATCCCTCCATTTCTAGAGTTCATAGTTTAGCTTCAACAATTATCTTTCACATCTAGTGATGTCCTTGGATGGTAGAAGAGTTGCTGCAAGGGGTTCCTTACAAATCCGTCAGCTAGCCTCTTAGGTCAGGGAACTCTCCCACCCACACTATTAGGCTATGCACCAATAATTTATTTTGATCGACAACATTGTGTACTCTTCCACTAATTTGGACCAAGACCGATCCCCTGTCTTCATTGTGTTCCTATTCATTCTAAAAATATTCTTAAATATTGTATACTATTTCCCTCATTGCTTAAACCCTTCGTTTTTTTTTCTCTGTTTTTCTTCCATCCATTGTCGATATCTTGGATCTATTACATGCTTAAGGGGTGTAGTAGGAACTGCTTCTTATTTTGGTACTTGTAGCGATAGTATTCTAGAACCACATTGACCTTTCTTTGGTCATTGGTGGACATTATTATAATTTCAATTCATTTTGTGAATGCCAGGGGTAATTTTGTTAATTTTCTCAAAAATAGGAATCTCTAGAATATGATAATGTTATTTGTGGGCCACTACATTGAGGCAAGATAAATTGGTTTTGCAGAACCCCATTGACCTTTCTTTAGTCATTGGTGGACATTAATATAACTTCAATTCATTTTGTGAATGCCACAGGGTAATTTTGTTAATTTTCTTTAACATAGGAATTGCTCGAAGATGATAATGTTATTTGTGGGCCACTACATTGAGGCAAGATAAAGTGGTTTTGTAGCCTTACCGGGAGTCGATCACAAGTGTTATTTGAGCTCTATAATGTGGTTTGGCCACAAGTAGTATTTGAGCCCCATATTGTGGGTCAGATATTGTGTTGGTAATGGTGTTTTTTATTTAGATCGTATGAATACGAGTCATAGTGATGGAGATATAATCAGTTATCATTTCAATATATGTTCTTATTTATTTGTATGATCTATATCCTGGGATATTTTTAGATGTTAGCAAAGCAGGATGAAGCAAGCTTGAATTATGATGATCATGTGTGAATTTGTGTGCAGATGATAATGGCAGAAACTTAGTTATCTTGGTGATGTTGTTAAATATTCAAACTATGGTAAACAAACACGCGATATCAATCAAAACCTAGGTGATTAAAATTGTTTGACCCATCAAAATTATGAGTATAGGAATGCTAAATCTAAGAACACATAACTATGAAAATATTAAGAGCAAGCTACAAAATTGCAGTGAAAAATCACACCACTCTTTATTAACTAAAAAGAAGCAAATATTATAGCAGCTCGCTAATCACTACCTTAAGGTAAAAAATAAATGAATAACTCTCACCAACTTTTCCTTCTTTTATAGATTCACTCTTTATTAACTAAGAAGAAGAAAATATTAAAACAACTTGTTAATGAGTACTTCAAGCTAAAAACTGAATGAATGACACTCACCCACTCTGCCTTCTTTTATAGATGAAGAAGGTAAGGTTTACAAAAATAAAGCACTTGAATTTAGAAGCAAAACCTGAAATCCTAAATTTATTCTTGAGAAGTGCACTCTCCCTATGTGAGCAAATTTTTTGGAATAGAGTAAGTTGTTCTAATTCTAGAAAGCCTTCAACCCATGTGCCTTAGTTAACTCTGGTAAACCCCCTAAGGTTGGCTCCTTTTCCTAAATTTGGAGAAGCAAAATATAAAATAAGTACATCTACCTTCTAATTAAAGCCACAGTTAAATATGGAGTAGTTTAATAACAACAAAAAGATACAATTGGAAATGGTCTACAACATGCATGTGCCCTATCTGTCTAACTACACAATGCTTCCCAAGACAAACTAGTGTTGTTCCCTCTCTATTTTGCGTAGGAACTAAAGCAATAATTTTTCATCTTTGTTGTGCCTCTACAAAAGAATATATCCACAAAAACAGGTAAAACTAACTCTCCCTCATTGCAAGGAAAATGTTCTCTATTAAGCTAAGTCTCTCCTCAACACGTCAAAATTATCTTTTTCCAGGGGATTAATCAAAATATCACTTAAGAACTACTGCTCCCTTCTGAACTGTATCTTTGAAAAATGGTACTAAATGTTGATATACTTGGAGCGCTCATGAGACTCTAGATCCTTAGAGAGATCGATACAAATCTGATTGTCATAATACACTACAGTGGGATCCAGTATCCGATTGTCATAGTACCCTATAGTGGGATCCAACATATGATTGGTCAACTATGCTATCAACTTGCGAAGCCAAATCCTTAGAATTAACAGAATTTACTACCATATACTCTGCCTTTGTTGAACTAAGTGCAATTGCTTCCTGCATCCAGCTAAACTAGGAAATCATAATCAAGCCCAAGTTGAAACAAAACCCTAAATTGCTCATCCAAACACTTGCATCTCTTGAATAATGAGAATAAAAAAAACCATGCAACATCAACTCACCATCTTACACATATCTCAAGCCATAATGAACTTTGCCTTTCAAGTACTGAAGTAGATACTTTGCAGCAGTCCAGTATATCTGCCGAGGTTGAAGTTGAACCATGAACTAGCTTAACGTATTCACTACAAAACATATATACACAAGGCATCCAATCCATTGTCTATACATAGAAGGATCTTTCAAATCTTAATCTAAATCAATGTATAACTTCAAATTTAGAACCATATGATCAACAATTGTTAAATCAAATCAACTATATTCATTGTCTAATTTTCAGAGATTATGGCTTGGGGTGCTTAACAATATGAAGAAATATATGAAGGAAAAACTTATGGTTCTATCTTAGCCAAAAGCATCTTGCAGCAATCCCACTTAGCTATTAGGAAGTTGATTTCTGTGTATGTATGTTTTAGACATTTTTTGTTGTTGATGTAGTCATCTTGGACCACAAATAAAGAATATGTGGTTGCACATATGCAGGTTGAGATATGGTGTCACTAGATCCACGTGCAACGACCAAACCAACAAATTAGACAGACCTTTACTTGTAAATTTTTGGCACAACCTGACTTAGATAAATAAACTTTATACTTTAGGCCATTCTCCATTCATCTACTGCTAGGTTCCTTGAGGTCTGCCCCTCCACCCAAACCAGCCTTGGTAATTCCAAGTTGCATCATGATGTGTTAAATAAAAAATATTTCTTTGGTTGTTGCACTATTTTGGACATGGCTTTCCCATTATTGATATAGATTTATCCACGCTTTATAATTTATTATCATCTTAATCAGTATTTTAGAATATGAGTAGGCTTTGATTAGATTTAATGTGCTTGATTGTAAAACCTATTTTTGATATGTTTTAGATGTGGAGAGAGCTCCTGGGTAATGGTGGTTTGGTGGATATACTGATTTAACTCCATATTACGTGTTTGAAGAGGATTCCAAGCATTTCCATATGGTAAGGGACCGGAAAGTAAACTATTCCCTTACATTGCCACTTAGCTAAATATCATAATAGGTAATAGATCCACTTCAAAATGCTTATTTCGAATGCATGTGATGATGCAAATAAAACTATAGGTTTAGAAGAGTGAGATCATGACTTTTGGATGAATGTTATTTATGTCACATTTAAAAAGTCACCAATGATTATATTTCTTACATAATTCTAGTGACATTATTGACATGGCACCTTTGTTAGGGATATCATGCTAACTTATAAAAGTGGCTAAAATTATGAATATATATTTCTTTATCACTTTAAGCTTGAATACATGTGGTAGGACCAGAAAGACAAGTTTTCAGTCCTATTAACAATAATATTTCTGATCTGCAGCTTGGGGGGCATGACATCCTGTAATTTTTCTTGGTTATCTTACTCTTCTTATTTTACAGTTTACTATATTTAGGGTCCATTTATTATATGATAGTATACAGAGTGTCATGGTCTTCTTCTATTAATTATTGTTGTGCTAATGGTCTCTTTAGTAGGCGTCGAAAAATTTTATGTGTATATTGCATCCATCTATTCAGTATGTACTATGGGTATTGTACCATTATCTGTCATTTGAGTTGGTCCCAAAAAATTGATGCTAAATGTTCTTCCTAGTTCCTACAAAATTAGTTGAGTTCTTCCATATTTCTTGGCTGCATATATTTTTTCACAAAGCACTCATTATTCTCTCCACAATTTTGTGTACTGCACCTTTAGCTTTATAAAAGGACTAAAATTTAAACGTAGAAGTTATAAAGGTTAAACTTAGAACTCTTTCATTGGTAAAAGAATATGAGTGGTTGTGAATAGTGAATTTTGCATTATTGGTCCTTTGGACTTAGGTGAGTCAAGTCAAGTCTCAATTTTTGAACTTCTGTGAAATCCTTAACCTTGTTATACTAAACAATTACCTCCCCAGTTAATGTTAATGCATTCTATTCTATATGCATGTTCAAAAGAAAGCATGTGATAAGTTTGATCCATCTTTCTATCCAAAGTTCAAAAAATGGTGCAATGATTATTTATTTATTAAGGTACACCTCGACCTTTATTTCAATAGGTTTATTAATAGTTCATTCTTTATATGATACTGTGCTTTATCCACTATTTTCTACTTCTACAACTCAATAGTATTTATGAAATGATGGCTACAAGTTCAAGAATATCCTGTGTAGGAAATTACAACATTTTGAAAAATTGACACACATGAAAGCAAAACACAACAAATCTTATACCCATGCCTAATAGGTTCAATGGGATCTGCTTTAGTAGTATTAGTACTCCCAAACATTGTATGGTAAACACTATACTAATAAGGACATCCCACACAAGAAACTTTATACTTTTCAAAACTCAATCCCTAATGGAATGGTGATTGATCTCCCTTGTGACAAGTATTCAGTTATGTGTTGTCAAATATCTCATGCTTTATAGATGCCATCGTTCTCTTATATTATAGGCCAATGAGAACAACTTCTAAAGTTCTAAAACATTGCAATGAGGTCTTATACTGTTCATTTTGCTTCTTGTATATCGACATGATAAGTTTATGTTGTCCAGCCTAACAATGTTCTAATTAGGAATCTAACATCAAACACATGATGCAATTTTTTATGGGCTGGTTGATTAGGATTTTAACTTAATTCGATTATTCTTTCTTGTAAGTGCATTATAAGGGTTGACTAACCCTATAGACTATAGTTTTCACTATGTAGTGCATTTCGTGTAATGTGTTCCTCAACAAATAGTTGTGTAGTACAGAAGATAAACATAGAGAAAGAATTGACAATACCTAATTCAAGTGATTAACTATACTCATTAATGTCATAAAATCATTATGTCATTGCACATAAACGTTTCTTGATGGTATACCATATTGAGTCTCCAAACAAGACCCAAAAGTCCCAATTTGCAGATGTTACTATTATATAAAGATGTTTCCTAGACCTATAATAAGAAATTGGTTGGTATAACTTGTCAACTTTTAGGATTGGCTCTAGTTGATATGTCATAGACTCATAGGTCGATCCACTACTCTATAAGTATGTTGTGTTGAGAGAAGCGAGGTGCGTTCTACAACCTAGTATTGAAGAGATTGTAATGTCTCTCCCTTCCATTAATTCTTGGAGAACATTATGCATAAACCATTTAAGATCATGTTTTAAATTAAATTATGCCACATTCAACCTTAAGACTTAAGAAAATCACATAAATTTAAACAAGTGTAAATCAATTGTCTCAAGTTCATCATAAACCATAAAGTTCCATCAATTCCTCAGTGTTTAGGACACAGCATGTCAAATCTAAGATGAGATGAACCTTATAATTAAACAATTTAGTGGTCCATTGTCAGCCCCAACATGGTGGATCCTCGTGCAAATAAAATGTTCCCTCAAAAATTGATTATTTTCCCTTCTTAATTTGCTTGCCCTGAATTTCGATCCTTGCATGATTATCTGAAATCATAAGCCATAATATGGGTGATGGAGTCCTTGCCATGATATCTTGTTGTTTTTATTATTCTTTCCATATTTTTATCTCTCTAACTCCACTATCAGTATTGGTTGGCTTGAATTACCTTGTAAATCCAAAGTTATTCTTTGATGATGGTAAAAAATTTGTCCCAAGAGTTTTTGGATTACTCCTATAGCATTCTATAATTAAATTATTTGACCCATTTAAACTAAATATTATTTGGTGGAATTTTTATGGTACATATAGGAAAATGTTATCTACAGCTTGAAAAACATTTAGACTCATTTTGGGAGGCATGTGTGAGAACTAATAAAAAAACCGGACCTACTCACTTTTTTTTGAGTTGTCTGGACTGCTCCTGTAGTGGAATCTAATTAAATTAGTTTACCCAATTAAAATCAATATTATTCAATGAAATTCGTAGGGAGGGCATATGAATATTTCCTCTACACTATATAAAAATTTTAGACTCATTTTGCAAGGCATGTGTGAGAAATGATCAAAACATTGGACCTACTCACGTTTTTTTGAGTTGTCTAGACTGCTCCTGTAGTGGTATGTAATTAAATTTTTTTACCCACTTAAACTAAATATTATTTAATGAAAACTTGAGGGAATATAAATGAATATGTCCTTTACACTGTGTTAAAATTTCAAACTTTGATTCAAAGGAAATAGTGAGCATTGATCAAAACACTGGGCTTACTCGTTTTTTAAGATGACTTTGTCTCTAATTTTGATTTATTCTTGCTCTTGAAAAAAATATAAAATCTAATTTATAAGTTGTAAAGGGTAATGGGATTATTCAATCATCCTTTTTATATTTGAAACATACAAGGCTGGGTTGAGTTCCTACATATATTTTCAGTCCGAGGTGTTGAATTTCCCTTGACCCTTGTTTCCTTTTCTAAATCCTTCCAAGTTCACCTTGTTCTTCCTTGTGTACTGCTTCTTGAAATTTCTCCTTTATTGCACTTAAAAATTTAACAATTTATTGTTTATCCTTAGATTTCCTTAATCAATTTCTATTCCTTAGTCTCTTGAGGAATTTTGGCTTCTCTGTTAGACTCTCATCTATGATCAATTCAGGGATTAGATGATCTTTGATCTTGTTGATTATGATAGGTTCATTGAGTCGAATCTCAAAGTCTCTTACCATAGTAGAATACTCTTTCCCCCTTATTTTTTGGAAATGTTGAGCAAATTCAATGGCCACATAGTCATCAAATCCTTTCAGTATGTTGAAAATACTCAAGAGAGAGTGATTCCTGAGGCATTTGTGGCATTGTGGAAGGCGCAATAGTGTCCATATTCAAATACCATGATATTGGGCTTGAGTATACACCAAGGAGGGAGCAGTTGAGCAAGAAAGTCAACTATTCTAAGAAGAGGTCAAGTTATTGAAAAAACTAGCACATGAAGGGCAAGTTGTTCCCAGTGACTCAGGCTATGAGGAGGACGCAACACACAGAGGCTTATTTCATGCTTCTCATTTCCATTATAGCACAATAAGTATATCGCAATCTTGTTAAGAAACGTCTGCATTATTATTACACTCAGCAGTAGGGATCATGTGAATTGAGAAGGTACACTCAGTGGGTAAAGAAAGGGAGTTCCTATAGTGTTTTACAAGATATTCCTTATCTAACTGTTGAGAAACTTAAAGAGGTGATTTGTTGTTGCTTGAGTAAATCCTACAGTGGTATATTGTGTCCCAACCATCCCTATAAGTCTTACATTTCAAGGGAATCTGCTATAACACTATGATATATTTGTATTGTGGCCCAAGAAATTCCTATTTTCAGATCTGAATATTCTAGCATAATGTGAAAGATTTTCTCAATGATTATCTACAACATATTTCTGATATCAATCATTATAAATCTTTCTCAAGTGTTATCACATTTCATGGCCATATTACTTGGGTGTTACAACATCCATCTCCATATCTGTCAACAGGTTGTTACAAGCATGTAAAATGCACTCTCTTTAATATATATCAGAAGTTTGGATGTATGTTTATTAACCATTTAATTATTTGTAAATGTTGTTTCCTTGTTATAGTTTATAAGCATGTTGTATGAATAGTTTTTCATGGAAAAACCTTTTTTCAAGCTATGATATGGTACTCGAACAAACTCCAAATTAAAACACAGTAGTAGAGTGTTATCAATGCTGAGTTGAGAACTCCTACAAACTTTCAAAGTATACTTCAGGAATAAAAAATGATCACCAGTACTATCATACTTCCATATCCTATTTGGTTGAAGAGAAGAAGAAATGCTTGAAACAAACTTAGACTATGGCAACAAATTACATTAGCTTGGGAGGAGGGGTATTAAATATTGTTAGTTTTTTTTTTCAAATTAAGAACTCTTGTTTGGCAAATTGTGGGTGAATTAATCCACCTTTTCAAGCGCCATAAATTCAATTCTTCAGGAAATTTAATTTCACTTCAATCCTGCCTCTATTCCATACCCGCAACACAAATTACAATTGAAGGTATGCATGACCATATTTTTTTGTGTAATTTCATGATAAATTTTCATTTTTTCTATGTTATCTTGGCATTTGATTAGCCTCTTCCCAATTCCATTTTAATTCATTTGTATTTGTTGTATACATGATTTAGGTCTCAGTCCTTCTCTATCGATCATTGATCATCCATTGTAGTTTGTGAAGTGGTTCTCAGTTTCCAGATTTCTTTGTGTAAAGCAGTGGGCATTCTATATTTGTTTTTGTTTTTGTTGGAAGACTAACCCTAATTATAAAATATTTATTCCTTACTGAAGAGGACTTTCTAGGATTTTTTGGTTGTATTAAATACCTCTTGGCATACAAAGTTCAAACTAACCAAGCTCCTGTTTACAACAAGTTTTACCTCGCATACAAACTAACCAAGATCTTGTTTACAACAAGTTTTACCAAGTAAGTAAACCTACTTGGCCCACAAATCAAGACCCATTGACAACCTAGACAACATTTTCACTGTATCCAGCCTTTGTGATCTTCATGCTCTTCTTCACCATTAGTGTTGTTTTCTCTCTCTCCTTGTTTCTTCTATGTGAAACCTCCAAAACCCATTTCATGTACTATTCCCTTTTCTTTTTGCATTTCTCATTTCTCATTTTTGGTAACATAGCATTGCATCTGTAGGCATTGTTGTAGGAAAATGAAGGTGGATGTGCAATCTATTAGAATGGAAACTAATAGTTTCCATATCCAAGTGTTTAGAATCCTGCTATTTCAAATGTGTTGGTTCTGGATGAGAAAACATAATAATATTGAAATGTATGTCAATAGGCATGATAGGAAAAACACATGGCAAATTATACATAAAACAATAAAGGTGAAACAATATTTCAGGGACAATGATGAAATCTAATGTGTTAATATTACTCATCTTCCCGATTCTTAAAGGATTCTAGCTCAATGGAAGAGTGCCTTCCTTATCAGCAGGAGGTCGGTGGTTCGATTCCTACATGCCCTAATGATATTGCAATGTATTTCTAAAGGTAAAAAATGTAGTAGTGCAAGATTGATGCAATATTAGATGCAACACTAAATGCAAAAGAGGATGTAAAAGTAGATGTCACACAAACAACAAAATTAGATGCAAAAGTGGACCTTATGTTAGACACAAATGTGGACACAAAAATGGATGTTACACTAATCGCAAAACTGGATGGAAAAAAAGACTCAACACTAGACACAATTAATGACTTAAAACTAGATGCAAACTAGGCCCAAAACTATATGCATCAGTAGATGCAAAAGTGGACTCCTAACTAGACGTTAAATTGGACATTAAATTGGGCACAAAATATGGTGTATCGATGGACATAAAACCAGGTGTAACACCAGGTGCAAAACTGGAGGCAACACTTGGCACAAACAAAAACTTAAAATGAGACACAATATTGGATGCAAGATGGGACGAAACATTGGATGTAAAACTAGTCGTAATATTGAATACAACATGGGATGCAACATTGGACACAAAATTGGATGCAATATTAGATACGAACATGGTTGTAAAACCAATCACAACACTAGGCGCAACACTAGGTGCAACATTGGACTCAAACATAGATGCAAAAAAAAACATCAACCAAGATGCAACACTAGGTGCAAACCTAGATGCAAAATACGGCATAAAACGAGATGAAACATCAGGCACAAACATGGATACAAAAAAAGATGTAAAACAAGATGCAAATTAGATGCAAAAGGGGATGCAACATTATAAGTAAAATTGGATGCAAAACTAAATGCAAAACAAGACGCAATATTGGGCCCAAAATTGGATGCAAAGCTAGATGAACACTAGATGCAAAATTGGACACATAATTTGATGCAAAACATGGTGCAAGAATCGATGAAAAACTAGGAGCAAAATAAGACACAACATTGGATGCAAAACTAAGCGTCAAACTAGGTGCAAACAAGGATGTAACAAAGGACGCAAAAAAAGATACAAAATTGGGTGCAAATAAGGGTGTAACAAAAGATGCAAAAAATTGGGCGCAAAAATGGAGACAAAAATGGATGTTAAAAAGGATGAGAAAAAAGATGCAATGGACGGCATTTTATGAAATTGTACAATAGTGCCAGGTTTAGCACCTGATTGTTCACCAAAATTGGGAAAAAATTACACTAAAATCCGATGCTAAGTCCAGTTTTTGTTGTAGTGGATCATACGACTTGTATACTTTTATGTCTTCAAAATAGCCAACAAAAATACATTTGTCCCTTGTTTTCTAGTTTCTTTCTCAGCTCATCTGGAACATGAGAATATGCAACAAGACCAAAAACTTTTAAATGAGAAACACTATGATTCATACCTGTCCATGTTTCTTGAAAAAAAAATTTCTTCACACTCTTTGTTAGACACCAGTTCATAATGTATACAGCAGTTGCAACTGCATCACCCCAATATTCATTTCACAAATACTTGGATGCCAACATGCTGTGCGCCATGTCCATAATGGTTCTTTTATTTCTTTCGGAAACACCATTCTACTAAGGTGTATACCGTGCAGTGAATTTCTTTTTTATACCATGGATCTTGCAAAAATTTAGAAATTCATTTGAAACATATTCACCTCCTCTGACGGTCCTTAAGATCTTAATGTGGTGTCCACTCTAGTTCTCCACGAGTGCCTTGAACTGCTGAAAATAACTAAATGCATCAGATTTATGTTTCATAAAATATACTCATGTTTTTCTTGAGTAGTCATCAAGAAAAGTTAGAAAATAATTGCAGCCACCAATATATGGTGTCTGCATTGGACAACAAATATCAGAGTGCACAATTTCAAGTGGTGTGCGTGCTCTATATGACTTTCCAATCGGAAAAGTCTCTCTATGTTGCTTGCCAAAAATGCAGCTTTCACAAACCCTTTCTGGTTTGTCGATCAATGGAAATCCTTTAACCATATTCTTTGTGTGCAGTAGCTTCAGAACACCAAAATTTAGATGTCCAAATCTGACACGCCACAACCAGGATTCATCCTGAATTTCTGTCTGAAATGCGGTTTGAAGATCAATGCTGCCATTTTATTTCTTGTCAAGGGGCTCGACTGCTTCTTTAATTTCTGCCTTGAATGCTACTCCTGTATTTTTCTTTTCTTTCATGTCAGGAATTATCCTCAATGGAAACAAGCGATTTCTTATCATTGGCACTTTTGTTATCAGCTGCTCGCTTGGATGCTTGTCTTTAATCACAAAGTGATTATCTTCTATGTAGACTCTATAGCCTTTTTGTATCAGTTGTCCAATACTTAACAAATTGTATTTCAGACCTTAGACATGATAGACATCAGGGATATACTTACTCCCCCCTTGTTTGGTTAGAATACCGACAGTACCCTTTCCCAAAATGGTAACTTGGACATTGTTTCCAAGTGTAACATCAGTTTGAACTGAATTGTCTAGAATAGAAAACAAATTTAAATTAGCAGTCATATATATGATTGTTGTAGCCTGAATCTAATTACCATATGTCATGTGGACTTTCTTGGACATCATTGCATTCAATTTGATATGTAGATTCCATTAACATTGCACTTGTCAGATTGCTTGTGTTGGTCAACTGATTTGGGTTTTGCCTTCCTTGGTAATATTGTTTCTTCCTGCATTCATATGCATAATGACCAAATTTCTTACAATAATGACATTGGATTTTTTATTTATCAAACCTCTAACCACTTGGATGACTTGAATTCTGATTCTCTCCTCTACCAACAACATTTGCAGGTCTTCTACCTCTTCCTCCTCTGGAAGAACTTCTTCCTCTGCCTCTGGAGTTGTTTCTCCCCCTGCTTCTACCACAGCTTATGGATGGTTGTGTTGCGAATGCACCTTTAAATGATGTTTGTGTTCTGCTGAACCTGTGTTTGATGATTGATGAGTGAAGCTTACAAGTCATCAATGGTAAACACCGGCATGTCTGTGTGTTCTTCCAAGGTCACAACCAAGGATTCAAATCTTGGGGGAAGACTTCTGAGAATTTTTTCAACAAACCTTTGGTCTTCTATGGCTTCTCCGTGATATTTCAGTTGGTTTATCAAACCAACAACTCTGGTGTAGAATGATTCTACCGACTCTGAATCTTTCATGGACAGAGATTCAAAGTCTCTTCTCATAATATGCAACTTGGAAGTCTTTACCTTGCCCAATCCTTGACATGCGGTCTCTAATGTATCCCATGCTTTCTTAGCATTAATTGTTGTTGCTACTCTTGGGAGTATTCTTTCATACATGGATTGATGTATGTATAATAGATCCTTTCCATATTTCTTCCTATTTTCCCTCAAGGCATCTTTCTCAGCTTGTGTGAGATTGTTATATGCTGTCATATCTACTGGTTCTGCATAACCATGTTGGACTATCTCCCAGACATCTTGACCTCTGAACAAAGCCTTCATTGTTAGAGACCAATATTCATAATTCTTTCCTGTAAAAATTGGAGTTTGCAATAAACCAGAAGTGGAAGCCATTTTTAATAAGTTTAACTTTCCTTAGAAAATTACTTTTCCACTTTTTAAGACAAGATTTCTTTCCTAAACCTTTCTTTGATACCAGTTAGCAAAAACTAAGCCGACAAACTTGAGTTACTGTTTAGTTATAAAATGTTCACACCGACCTATTTTTCATTTTACTTGTCGGGTGAAACCGAATAGACTAGTATACCACTATGGTCGGCCTTTTACACCCGAGTCTTTTACCTTAACAAGTTCTTACTTGTCAATTCTAACGAAAGTTTTTACTTCGACCACTTGTCGGCTTGACCACTTCGACAACTTGTCGATTTTACAACTTAGACAGAACTTACCCGACAACTTGTCGGTTTGACCACTTCGACAAATTGTCAGTTTTACTCGACCATTTTACTTGGACTCACTTCCTCTGGTTTGGTTTTAGTCGGAATTTACAAATGATATTTCTTAGTCTAAAAGACTTAAGAAATTACAAATGTTTTTCACGTGCGAGTAAGATGAAGTAAAAACCGACAAGATCAACAATTCAACAGAACTATAAAAACATATAACGAAACATTTCGGAAGACTTGTCGACCACTCTGCCGTAAAACCTGGAACTTTCACTGGGTGAGAAATTTATGGATTCTTGATCTTTCACTCAACCGTAATTGTAAACAACATTTAAACAAGTAACTCTAGAAAGAATGTGCGTCTAAATAAACATGCATTCAACCATAAATTATATATATATGTAACTTGTCGGGAAATAACAAAATGTAAAACAAACTTGTCGGCTCTTCGACTGATCACACACATAGAAGCTTGAGCTTCAACTTCACTCTTTGCTCAGAGTTCTCTATTTCTCTCTTTTTCTCACCTAGAGTTCAAAAATGATTTACAAACTTCTTCTTCTATTTATAGGCAACCTGGAAATTGCTTCTACGTGAATCTACAGACTTGCCATTAACGGCTGTAATAACTATCTACCTACAAACTTATCTTCATAAATTAATTCGACCGGTTTAGATTGTCGAATCGTGGACTTTTCCCTCTTGTCAGACTAGCCGACAAGATCTGGACTGATACGGACTCTGACAAAGTCGGCTAAGATCAAACACGGATCTGTGAGTAATTAATATTTCCAACACATAATATCCAATGATGGTAGTTTCTAATTATTTTCTTGCTTGCAATTGTTTCCAATCCATCGATGATTAAAGCAATATATCAACTTAATTGAAAACCTATTTCTATGACGTCCTTAAACCGTATATACAAAATCTACAGGATAATATTAATACCTGATCAGGCCAGTTGAATTGATCTCGGGAGTGCCAAGTTCATGACAAGTTTTATCAAGATAGTAGGAATCAACATTTCTACCATCATTATAAACATGAAGAGATGAACAACACAAATTTATGTCTTCATTGTGGATTAATTTCGGAAATCGTTCGAATGTCTAGAACTCAGTTATTTTGATTTTGGTGTTGTATTATTATAGAAAGATGATCATTTTTTTTTGAAGATAGAATTTAGAATTTTTCTTGAGCCACCAAAATTTGGATTTTTACTCTGTTGCCCCAAGGTGTTTGCAAAAGCTAGCTGAGAAGCTTAATGATGCAGAGAGTGATAGTGTACATTATGTTAAATATTTTTCTTATCTGGATAGTAATATAGGAGGAACAAAATATTCTTAAAATTTGGGAATGGAAGTAAGCCATTTTTTTTCTGGATATCATAGTCCTACACTTTATCTCACGTTGTACTGAATTATACATTAATAGCTGAGTCCACGTTTACAAGGATATGGTGAAAATATGGGTGGTCGTTTGCTTTGGAATATATGTTGGCCCTCTTAAAGACACAACAATCATCCTGAATCCCGACTCCACATAATGATTTCTATCCGGAGAAAGAATCAACAAACTTTATGTCGCCAACTTAGTATCTAAACGACCAAGTTCTTGAAACAAAATTATAGAGTTGTGAATAATAGTTGGTTTTTGTGTTTCATATGATCAATTTAAGTTTTTTAGAATAAGTTTTCAATTAACTTTTTACCATGTAGGTTTACTTGTAGGTTTGTAGTTAAATTTTCTAGTATGTAGATTTTAGTTAAATTTTCTAATATATTTAAGTTTTTTTTGTTTGTATATATTATATAATTGGTTTTCTATATAAATGGTGATAAAAGGATATTTTAAAAATGAATTATTTAAGAATTATGATATATTTATAAATAAAAATTAAAAAAAAACAATTTTAGCTATATGACTTGTATATATATAATTTTATAAGTGTGTATAAGTTTATAATTATGTCTATCTCATAAGATAATATTTACTAGATTGTATTATGGACATTAGGTTTCAAGAAAATCTACATGTTAAAGTCATTGTTTACAAGTTTCACTTACTTGTCCACCATCATCCTCATTTGTATGCATATGAATGGAAAAATAACAGATCATTTGCATAGATCATACACACATAAACTATGGTATTTTCTTTTGGTCGTAAGTTTGTGGATAAGGTTACCCATGATTGAAGTGTTATTTTCTTATGGTTGTAAGTTTGTGGATAAGGTCACCTGTTATTTTACTAATATGAATTTTTGTGGTTTGTTGATTCGGTAATCCCTATGTATATGATAGGAATTATTACTATGTTGCAGACAACAATGCCTATATAGTATAGGAAGACGTTTAAAAGACAACTAATTTGGTACTCACTAACAAGCTAGCACTAAAATAGTTAGTCAATTAACAACAATCACTAACATTAATTTTCTCAAGGCCTCAATCTCATAAAAAGAAATAAAATATCACAATTACCATGCTACATCCAAATCTTAAACACATTTTACAATCTTATTTAAATGTGTTCAAATAATCTATAACATGTATAACACTTTGTCCACATCGAGAAGTCAACTCTACAATTGATCATGTCCTTGGGGTATGTCTTACAAATGCACAATTGTCTCACAATTCAAAGATTTAAAGTGGTGAAATTAAAAGGAAATTTTAAGATTTATTGTCTAAAGGTTTCATTAAAAAAAATGGGACTTGGTGTTTTTTATTGACTTCGGGACATTAAACGAAATCACCATAAACAATTGATATCCACTTCATGGAATTGATCATTTTCTCGACTAGCATTAAGGTTCCACTTTTAAGGTTAAAATTGAAGGCTTAAAAGTGGTTATCATCACCCTAAGGGTTTCAAGAAGAAGATACTTGGAAAACAAAGTTTAAAATAAATAAAAAATGAGTCTTTTTTAATGGCTTTTAATACATTTTAGGCATACCAAATCCTTAACTACATTTATGAGATTAATGAATGATGTTTTCAAATATTTTCTTCATAAGTTACGTATAATCTATTTAAATGGTATTCTTAATCTTTTTCCAAACTTTGAAAGACATCTCCAACACTTGAAACAATTTCTTCACCTATGTTAACAAAACCAACTCTATGACAATCTTGCTAAGTATTCTTTTCCTTAAACATTAATCCCTTATATTGGTTTTATCATTAATGAACATGGAACTAAGGTGGATATTTATAAGGTTTAAGTTCTCCACAAGTGGGTTATTCCTTCCACTCTCATAGAGATATCTTTTTATATATAAACCACCTTGCCTTTAGATTTGCTAAAAAGGAACAATGTTTCTTTCCAATCGAAAACATATCATTCTCATGCTTTCAATTCCTTGAAATAAAATTTGTGTTTTTCACTTGCAATTCTATTGCTTAATCTCCCACTTGCTTTTAAAAATGAGACTAATGCTTCACAAATCTCACTTGTGGTAATCTTCATGCAAAATTGTCATCTAACCAGTTATCATTCAAATACATTTCTAAAGTAAAAATGAACTATTATGTTTATTAGTAAAGAATTGCATTCATTAGTTCAAGGTATGAAATGCTGGAGACAATATCACATGGGAAAACAAACTTGTATGCATACTTATTGTTTAGCTTTACAATCTCTTTAGTTGCAAAACAAAATTGACAAACCTAGGCAAAAGAAATGACCATCGTATTTACAAGAATTTCATTGGTTTATAAAGTGAAAAAAAAGGAAGCACCAAGGAAAAGGAATATTGTTTGAGTAACCACTTTACATCCGATTTTTCATACTCGACATCATTTCATAAGTGTAGAATCCTTTGTGAATGTTGAACTAATTCATAAATTTTCAACCATAATTTTTTTGTTGATATTTTTGTAAAAACATTCAAGATTCTAAGGATTTAATATAGTTCTTGCAAAATTTGGGTGAAGTTTAGAGTAAATTTTTTTTTTTGTGGAATATAGGTGAATAGTTTTAGAAAAAAAATGGAAATTGGCATATCATTTTTTTTGAAAAATTCACCCTTAAAATCCCTTGCGAACCCTTTCTTTTCTAAGGAGCTAAGTATTTAACATATCCTGATAGTTTTTTAGCGTTAGGTTTTTTCTGTCTTAACCCCTAGTTAGCATCAAGGTTTTGAAATATTTAGAATATTCTTGGATAATCATAATGGCTAGAATCACATGTGTGAGTAATTTGAATTGATATCAAACTTACTTGGTATCATGATGGTCAATAAGATAGGTCAACTTGTAAGTGAGGCATAACTTCCACATACAAGCTCTAATTGAGATCATTTTTGCACCATGGAAATATATCGATCTATAAAATTAAATTAGGGCATTCAGGCACAAATTAAAAAGTTTTAACCATAAAAAAGATTAAAGGCCTCAAATAAGATTTGAAAGGTTCTCCACAATGAATCACCAAAGTGTTACCTACCCATAAGATGGACCCTATAAGCTAATACCTCCAAATTTCTGCCGATAAAGTACCTAACTATATGAAAAATAACATAAAGACCCATTTTGGATCATAAGAACATATCACAAATTTGCATTATAAATTGGGATCATTATGAGTTATCATACAAATATTTTTCTAGATTTTCAACTTTTCCATGTTGTAGATAAAGTTTTCAACACAAAGGATCACTAGAACAATTAGGGATCCACCACTTCCTACCCTTTTGATAATAAAGCTCATTTTACAAATCAATCTCATTAGATTTGTTTGAATGATATGTATCATCATTTTCACTCATGTTTGGAAGCATTGGAGTCCAAGGATTCTATTGTTGGTACAAATTATAAAGATTATTACTATTCCATTATTAGATACAACTACTTGATTATTAGATACAAATATTAGCTTAATTCCATTGATGATACAATTATTAGCTTAACTTCAACTCCAATAATGACTTTTACTTGAAGTGCACTTCCTAATATATTGTTTTTAAATTAAATATTCAATACAACTATTAGCTTAACTCCAATTATTATACAATTATTACATTAACTTAAGCTCTAATCACGGTTATAATATTAGATAACTATTGGATACAACTATTAGCTTAAATTCAACTCTAATAATGGTTATATTGGATAACTATTATATTAACTATTAGATAACTATTACGTTAACTCAAATAGTGATACAACTATTAAATTAAATTTAGATAAATGTGGTAATTAAAACATGGTAATAAAAAACTATTATATGAATGTATAGTTGTACTCTTGACTCCATCTCTTAGCTTGAAAATTCGAATTTCTTGAAACCGTGCACCGGCCAATAAGCTTTTCATTTGGTAGTGTACCTTCATGATATGTTAGGTAACTCCAAGGATGGAAGGCTCAATGCAATCTAAAATTACGTATTAATAATTTATTATAGATCTCAATGTGTCAAATATATACCTCTAGGCGTATTCCGAACATATTAATCTTATTAATATGGTTGTTTCTAGTTGTATCTAATAATTAAATATTAATAGTTGAAGTTGAAGTTGAAGTACTATCATTAATTGTACTTATCGCTATTTTTTGTTTTTTTGAAATTGTTAATTATAAATTTTGGACGATGCCGAGAATAATATGTTCGGATATACGAGAGGCATATATTTGACACATTGAAATCTATAATAAATTACTATTACATATTTTTATATTGCATTGAGTCTATCACCCTCAAGCACATTACCTAACCTATTGTTCTCATGATGCTACACTGTCAAATAGAAATTTTATGGGGGTGTGCACAGTTTCGCTACATTTCTCAGGCTAAGAGATGGAGTCAATGGAGTACAACTACAAGTTCATCTAATAGTTTTATTATCATGTTCATCTAAATTTAATTAATAGTTGTATCACTATTTGAGTTAACCTAATAATTAAAGTAACAGTTATCCAATATAAAGGCGATTAGAGTTGAAGTTAAGCTAATAGTTGTAAAATCATTGAAGTTAAGCTAATATTTGTATCTAATAGTTAAGATAATATAACTATCGAATATAACCTTGATTAGAGTTGAAGTTAAGCTAACAGTTGTAGAATCATTGAAGTTAAGGTATTAGTTGTATCTAAAAATCAATATATTAGGAAGTGCATTTCAAGTAAAAGTCATGATTGAAGTTGAAGTTAAGCTAATAGTTGTATCATCAATGGAATTAAGCTCATTGTTTGGAATAGTTGTATTTAATGATAGAATAGTTTAAGTTTAAGTTTAAAATTTTTCCAACTATCATGAACTGTACTTATCATATGTTAACTAAGCTATTTTTTATATTTTTTTAAATGTTAATTATGAATTTTGGATGACGCTCATAGAATCAATTTGGACAGTACACTTGTCTCATTCTTGTCCATAGATTAAAAAACATAGATGGTAGTCCACCCCAAAATTCTAAGATACAACTATATTAAGAGAAATAGCTTTATACTAGCACACCCACACAGTTTGTGGTTGGCTCAAATGGTTGAGAGATAGCGATGGAATGGAACACAATTTGGAATTTTGTTTATTTCTCATATTCTTCTAGTTAAACGAGTTCAATTCTAAGTTATAAATGCCTAGCTACCTTTTATGGCCAATATTCTTCATGTTATCCATTTATCAATTATCAATTATTTTTATGTCGTAGGCGTTCTCTATGGAGACATTGTCTCAAAAGATTCCTTGTCTCCCTAGCTAATAGTGTTTTGACAGATGTCTCTCAACTTGAAAAATGGTGATTTGACAGGTGTCATGCAATGCAAGAGCTCGTGTGTTAAGGTAGATTGTAAATCCATGCTTATGGTATGATCAACGCGCTAATAGAAACACGAGCGACTCTGAAAACTCACATGCATCCCCGGAGTTTAGCAAGTAGTTCTAGCTCCTCGAGTGTAGTTCGCAGGAATGGTCAGGGACTGTGCGCACACCAGGACCCTCTCCACACGTGTAAAGGTGCACCAGCCTACCCAGAATTGCACCTGCGACATCAGGACATCCGAATACATAGATTCAGTGCTCCATAACGCACTTGCCACACCGAGGCATCGATTCAGTGCTCAAGAACTCGAGCCATCTTCTGTCAAAACTGAATTCATTTTGAGTGTTCATAATGTAAGCAATAAATCCTGAGCATTTTTAGAACATGTATTTAAAGGATCAAATCCATGATGCCTTCTTCGGTCCCTTCCTGATCACGGGATATCATAACCAGAAATTTCAACCATGGGCGTGTTGTACCTACCAAAATATTATTAAATAGTTACTCTGTAAAAGAAAACATTGATAGATAAGTGATTTTCTTCCATTTTCTTTATATTTATTTTACTATAGGAAAGGGCGTCAAGTTCCATGGATTTATATTTCAGCAAAAGGGCAGGAAATAGATGAAAATTGGCCCTAGATTTCCTACTAAATGGAGATGGAGATGATTTCAATAATAATTCATATACCAAAAGTGGTTGGTGGGCGGGCGGGTTGTTAATGTCACCGACAGCTAGTTGCTAGTGGACGTACGAGAAATTAAAAGTGTGAGCATTTGTCTATTGGATTCATAGGGGCCATATCTACCGTCCATTTGGTGACCACATGGCTTTTTGGATCCTTGACCTGCCTTTTTTTCAAATGCTCTAGGGCCAATATCAACTCTGTTAATTTCTTGATTGTGGTTGGAAGTGTCACTCTTTGGCCTCCAAAAAGCTACATCATATAGCTTTGCCTTACTGGATCACAGCATAGGTATGCAAGTGAGTAAACTTTCCAGCCGAGGAAGTGGGAACAAATGACTGAGAATGTGTTGGAGACATTTACCCACCATGCACACTTAATTTGGTCAATTTGGCCTTGTTAAACCACTATCCTAAGTTTTATTGACTTAATCAGCATCAAATGAGCACTTTATGACATCAACATGAGCACACCCATGCCTACCTTCAGTCAAGGATGCCAACTAATCCTTCTCCTTCATTCAGGGAGGCTAACTAGGATTCCTCCTTTAAACAAGGAGCACATCAAGAGTGATATGAGTGTCATAAATGCACCCAATTGCTAACTGATGGTTACAATCAATTAAGCTAAGTGGTTAAGGAGCCTCCACTCATTATAATAATTATCTTTATTAATATTTATGAGTTGGAATCAATAGGTGCGCCTCCAACCACCTTTGATGGCCAGTTTGACTTTAGTTAACCTCATCAAGGTTCCTTGGAGTTAATGATGCACTACCACTTGTTGGTTGGCATGCAGTGACATGTGTCTGAGCTACTTTTAGTTAGACTCAGTCATCCATAGCACTCCAACTTCAGTTAGGACTCATTTGAGTCAATCACGACTTGATCAGTTGGTTAACTAGTGTGTTTACTGTGGCATATAGTCAGTTAAGCTACACCCATTCATTCAATTCGAATGACCTCCTTGGGAATTCGAATTGTCTTGGAACTCATGCATCTTGCATGACCATTGTATTGTATTATTCATTATTCATTGATTATACAGAGCTGCTACTTCCATTGCATCACCATTATGCCAATTTTATGCTTAATTGTATGACTTCTTTGTGAGACTGTGTTTTTAGTCCCTAGATCACTGTGACAGATTAATATGGTATTAGAGCTCATGGAGGGATGAAGCTCAAATCTCTCAAAAACAAGGTTTTTGACAGATCTTGCATGAAAATTGAGCAAAGCTAAAAAATTCCAACACTGTACCAGAAGCAAAGGCTTACCACTTAATACCCCAAGTTAGCAAATTATTGATCAACTATGCTGGGTGTGATGAAAGCCTAAAATGTATAGGATGTTCAACCTTATGGTGCCCCTTTTGTTGTGGTTTGCAGGTTTTAACAGGTGAAAGAATTCATTCCAACAGTTTGAAATGGCTTCTTCCATAGAAATCTTGACTCCATTCAATTTCCATTCATGGAAAGGAGATATGGGGATCTAGCTACGTGCCAGAGGACTCTATCAGGTCACTATGGACACTAAAAAAGATCCTACTTCTGTGACAGACAAAGCTAGATTCTTGAACAAGAAAGATGAAGCATTCAAATTCTTGTGCCTCTCTGTTTCCCTGGATCTTCTTTTCCATCTCTCGGGATTGAAGACTCCAAAGGAAATTTGGGACAAATTGGAAACCTTGTATGGAAAATAGGATGATTTGAGAGTATACCAGCTTGAAAACGAGTTGATGGCTCTCCAACCTTCCTATTTTGAGATCTTGAATGATTTTTTCACAAAGTTCAAGCACATTGTCTTACTGTTGAAGCAGTGTAAGGTGGAGAAGGAGGATGCTCAGCTCATCCTCTCCATTCTCTCCAAACTTGGAGTTGATTATTCAGTGTTTGTCTCTACATTCTGTGTGGGGAATCTCACAACCCTTGGCCCGGAAGATGCCTTCTCTCAATGCCTTCATTGAGTCCCTAACATGTGAACATGATAAGCTTGTCTAGATGGGGATCATCAGATCCTCATGTGATCAAGCCCTCTATGTCTTGGGGCCCAAAGATCTGAAGGGTAAAGGAAAGCAGCAGGAGAACCCAAAAACCAAATTCGAAGCTCCTAATCCTAAAGTTGAAAACCAGTAGCATGAAGAGCCTTCCAGCTTGAACAATAACAAAAGAAAAGGGCATCATGGGAAGGAAAAAGTCAACTGTTCATACTGTGGCAAGGGCTTCCACCCTGAACATTCCTGCATGGAAAAGAAACTTTATGAAGCTACTTCTCTTCTTGATAAAAATAACATCAATCTTTCGGAAATATTTCGGAGGAGAGATCAGCAAGATCAGGAACCACAGCATGAAAGAGGTCATGTTCTCATGGAAAGCACTTTGAAGTCCAAAGCTCTCTTGATAGATTCTGGAGCTTCGAATCACATGATGGATGAAACAGACTCTTTCTCATCTTTGGAGACCGGCAAATCCATTCCCATCCACATGGGAGATGACTCCACAATCATATCCGAAGGACAAGGTACTGTAGATCTTGAGCATGGTTACTTTTCCAATGTTCTGTATGTACCATCTCTTACATCAAACCTCCTAAGTGTTTATCAAATGACACATACGGAAGTGCTCAAGAGAGTCTCCTTTAGCCTAGATGATGTATAGATCACATAACTTGCATCCAGAAAACTTGTAGGAAAATGCCTTGCAAACCATCATGCAAAATTCTACGGGTTCTCCCATTTTGTGGCAGATGCAAAGCCCACCGCAATGTTGACTCATGGAAATGAAGTTAGTAGACTATGGCATGAGAGGTTCAACCACCTGAACTTTAAATACTTGCAGCAATTACAGAATAATTCTATGGTTGAAGGCGCCTCGGTCATCAAAGCTACCACTAGAATTTGCAAGGGCTGTGTTGTTGGAAATCACCCTGAGCATAAGTTCGATCGGGGGAAGGCAAGAAGAGGATCATGAATCTTGGGACTGATACATTCTGATATCAATGGTCCCATGCCTATCACATCCATGAATGGATCAAGGTACATTTTGACTTTCATTGATGACTTTTCCAGATACACATGGGTCTTTTTTATCAAAAAGAAGTCGGAAGTCTCAGAAAAATTCACGGAATTGAAGGCCTTGATTGCGAATGCATCTGGAAAAAAGATAAATATTTTGAGATCTAATAATGGTGGGGAGTATGTCAGTAATGAGTTACTGCATATATGTTCCCAAAGTGGTATTCAGATCCAACATTCAGTCCCCTACACTCCCTAGCAGAACGGTGTAGCGGAGAGGAAGAATCAGTCTCTTAAGGAGATGACCACTTGTATGCTGGAATCAAAGAAGTTGGCTGAAAATTTGTGGGTAGAAGCCATGCATGTTGAAACATATATTTAGAATAGAGTTCCACACTCATCTGTTAAAGGGAAGACCCCTTTTGAAGCATATATTAGACACAAGCCGGATGTGTCGAATTTGAGGGTGTTTGGGTCCACTACATGGGCCCGAATTCTGCTTGATAAAAGGAGGGATTTGCAACCGCAAAGCATCGAATGTCTATTTATCGAATATCCTGATTAATATAAAGGTTTAAAGCTACTAGATATCAAAACAAAACAGATCATCATTGAAAGGAGTGTCATGTGTAATGAGCCTCTTCAAGAGGTAGAACTAGTGAAGGAGAAAACTGTTGAATTTCCTTCCTATTCTACTGAATATTTGGATGATGTAATTGGGGGTGATGGCCCTGATTTGGATCCTATAATTTCTGATATTAGTGAACAGAAAACATTAGATGCTGAATCAAAACATGAAGTACAAAATCATCTCCCAACTTGGGCCCAACAGACACTCTCCTCCACAGGTAATAACATTGGAAATCTGGATGATCCAAGGAGAACCCGGTCTGATTTCCAAAGAGCAGGTATTGCACTCTCTTGTCCTAGTTATTTGCTGTCCAGATATTGTTATTTGATGATAAGTTCAGACCCTAAGTATTACTACCATGTTTGGAAGGATCCGAGATGGAAAGTTGCCATGGATGAAGAGATGAATTCTCTCTAGAAAAACACTACGTGGGAGCTAGTTTCTCTTCCTCCGGGGAGGAAATTGGTTCAATGCATGTGGGTGTTTCGGACTAAGGTTTCTGATGATAGAAGAAGCTAAAAATATAAGGCAAGGCTAGTAGCAAAAGTTTTCTCCTAGGTCCAAGGTGTGGACTACCATGAGACTTTTGCACCGGTTGCAAAAACGGACTCCATCCGCCTAATTTTGGCAATTTTTGCATCTAAACATTGGGAAGTGCATCATATGGATGTTAAGTCTGTCTTTCTGTATGGAGATATTGATGAGGAGATATACATGAATCAGCCTAAGGGATACTTTTTTTATCCATATTTGGTTTGCAAACTAAAGAAGTCACTATACAGGTTAAAACAGGCCCCAAGAGAGTGGTATTCCAAGATGGCTTCCTTTCTTCTCTCGCAAAACTTCCAAAGGTGTAAATCAGATCCAAATGTGTATATACAACAGTATTATGGTCATTTTATTATTATTGTTTAATATTTTGATCACTTACTGATTACAGGAAGCACAATTACTTCTATTTCAGTCATCAAAATTGCTCTCCACAATGCATTTGAAATGAGCGATTTGGGGCTCTCGAAGCAATTTTTGGGGCTCAAAATTGAGCAAAATTTTGATGGGATAATGGTCACTTGATCCAAATACATATCAAACTTGTTATTTAAGTTTAACATGGATGAATGTAAGGATTCTCCATTCCCTTTCCTTTCAAGGATCAGCCTTGAAGAAAGAAAAATCATACCTCCCATGAACTGCGCTATTTATCAACAGCTGATAGGTAGCTTGCTCTACTTGACTCATTCTTGGACTGATATCTGTTATGATGTGAATGTTGTGTCAAGATACATGCAGCAACCTCATGATCTTCATTGGAATGAAGCCAAGAGGATCCTCCAGTATATTCAGGGAACCAGGACCTACGACATTCACTATGTTGCAGACTCCGAGCTAGAGCTGGTTGGTTACACAGATTCCAATTGGGTGGGTGATTCTATTGATAAAAATTATAATTATGGATATGTCTTCATGTTTGGTGGTGGCCCCATTTTCTGGTCTAGCAAAAATCATGCCACCATATCATTGTCTTCAGCAGAGGCTGAGTACTGAGGAGCGGTGAATGCTTGCATCCAAGATGTTTGGTTGTAAGGCATTCTTTCATAGTTTGATCTTGGTAGTACTTTGTCCACTGTCCTATTTTGTGATAATCAAAGTGCTATTAAGATATCCACAGATCTAGTTACCAGGCAGTGAACCAAGCATGTAGAGATACACTGTGCACTATATCAAGGAATTAGTGCATGACAGGATCATCATTCTGCAATACTTCCCTATTGATGAGCAGATTGCAGACATATTCACTAAGAGCTTTTCAGAAAAGAAGTTCACTTACCTCCGTTCACTGCTAGGGGTGAGTTCATCAAGGTGATCATACTACTTTCAGTGTTCAGCTTGAAGGGGGGGGGGGTTTCCCACTGGGTTTTCCCTCTTTTCCTCACTTAGATTTATTTTTTGAGCATTGTTTGAGTTACATTATTGTACGGGGTGACCTATGTCCTTTGTTGTCGGGGGCCTAGCATTTCATGCACGTTATGTTTCTATTTCTCCCAAGTATAGCTTAAGGGGGGTCTTGGAGATATTTACCCACCATGCACACTTAATTTGGTCAATTTGACCTTTTTAAACCACTATCCTAAGTTTTATTAACTTAATCGGCATCAGATGAGAACTCTATGACATCACCATGAACACACCCATGCCTACCTATAGTCAAGGAGGCCAAATAAGCCTTCTCCTTCATTCAGGGAGGCTAACTAGGCTTCCTCCTTCAAACAAGGAGCACTCCAGGAGTGATCTAAGTGTCATAAATGCACCTAATTTCTAACTGATTGTTACAATAAGTTAAGCTAAGTGGTGAAGGTGCCTCCACTCATTATATTGATTATTTGTATTAATATTTATGAACTGGAGTCAACGGAGGCACCTCCAACCACCTTTGATGGCCAGTTTGACTTTAGTTAACCTCATCGGGGTTCGTTGGAGTCAATGATGTGCTACCACTTGTTGGTTGGCATGCAGTGACATGTGTTTGAGCTAATTTCAGTTAGAATCAGTCATCCATTGCACTCTGACTTCAGTTAGGACTCAGTTGAGTCAATCAGGACTTGATCAGTTGGTTAACTAGTGTGTTTATTGTGGCTTACAGCTAGTTAAGCTACTCCCATTCATTCAATTCGAATGACCTCCTTGGAAATTCAAATTGTCTTGGAATTCATGCATCTTGCATGACCATTGTATTGTATTATTCATTATTCATTGATTATACAGAGCTGCTACTTCCATTGCAGCACCATTATGCCAATTTTATGCTTAATTTTCTGAATTCTTTGTGAGACTGTGTTTTTAGTCCCTAGGTCACTGTGACAGATTAATAGAATGATCCTATAGATTGAAAGGCACAGTAGAAACGTGAAGGGATCATATCTTGATCAACATCATATCAACGCGTTAGAGGAATTCCTCTGGGAGAATAGGAGAGGAGGATAACGAAAGTAAATGGATGCAAAATCCTATTTTCAAATCATCCTATTTAGTGTTGAGTCCACCGTCGATTGAAGTTGGTTGAGATCAAACGACTGAGAAATATTCTACAGGTTGAAGTAGCATGGAGCACAACACGGAATATGGACACGGAATAGTTGTGAAATCCAGCTTAAACGCCCATTTGAAGTTCTCCCTTCATTTTGTCATGTTTCTAGATTAGAGATTGGAAGGTGGTTTGGCCGAACTGCTAAATTGGGGCAGATTCAGATTTAATGGAGGCCTGGGAAATCTAACTATTTATTAATATACATATAAATTTAAAAAAAATGAAAGGGATAAACGAGATAGAATGAATGCCTCTTTTATTTGCCTCATTACATGGTAGGGTCTCCTTACCAGATCATGTGATGGAGCCTGAGAATGCCCCACGTGTGAAGTATGCACTCCGTAGAAGCCCTCTCCGATGTGTCGCGTCATTAAAATATGGGTTCACCTTTCCAATAGCTCTATTAATTGATAAGTTAAATCAACAATAGAGAAGAATTTGTTATAAAGTTAAAGATAAATTGCATTCTATGTAAAATGTTACAAACAGGAAAAAAAATCACGTGGATTAGTTCAAAATGGAATACATTCAATACCATTCAAATCCCAATGAGTTGAACAAAAAAAAATGTAATTATCTTATTACAAACTGATTTCTTTTAAAGGTTCCATGTGGTCAAGTATACATTCATACATATACTAATTATAATAATTAAGAGTAAGTTACTAATTAGAGAAAATTTCAACTCAAAATGGGCCTCCTAAAATGAATTAATAAAATAATAGTTAAAATAATAAAATAATATTTATTAATTTTGGAGGAATAAAATAAAAAAACTACTTTTTTGTTTGTATTTTTTATATATCTCCCCATGTTTTTACTCAAATTTCGATCGGGAGAGCTCGTTGGATGCAGAATTTAATTCCGCATTCAACGAGTACCCACTTGGCATACTTTTGACGGACCCCGCTACCCCAAAAACAAGAAATACCTGAAAAATGGAATGATGACATCATTCCATTTTTTCAGGTATTTCTTGTTTTTGGGGTAAAGGGGTCCGTCAAAAGTATGCCGAGTGTGTACTATGAGCTCTCCTGATCGAAATTTGAGTAAAAACACAAGGAGATATGTCAAAAATACAAACAAAAAAAGTAGTTTTTTTTTATGATACCTGTCCCCAAATTTATATTAAAAAAGTGTTTAATACCTATACGGTATTTCAAATTTAAAGAAATTTCATTGGCTAACACATGATGACATGGAATTTGAATAAAAGTTAAAAGGCCCATTTTGAATTGAAATTTCCTCAAATGAATGTTTTATATTTTGGTCATTTTTTTTAAAGTTTTTTAAAGAAATAGTTAGTTAGAATTTTGGAATTGCATAATTGTATATATATTGATGGAATTATATAATTTAGGTGTCTAGGGGTATTTCAATAAATATTCCATTTTCAAATTTCAACAATGAATAATCGAAAAATCCAAAATGTAGAACATTAAAACCAGTCCACAAACAAGTAATGTAAAAAGTTATATTTATGGATAAAAGAGTATTTAAAAATAAAAAGAGAAAATAGAGTGAAAAGTGAAGAATATATATATATATTAGTGAAGTGGTAAAATTTAGGTAAAATATTAAGATTTTGTTTTTCTCGTATGGTTTAATATTCTTGAAGATAGAGAACTCCTTATGTCTATAGGAATAATTTTCAGGGATCTTACTAGAAGGGGCTCCATGTTTGGGAGTCTAACTCTAAAGGACCCAAATAATTGAACCTCCAATCTCATACTACTTTGGTCTTGGACTTGAAAGCACCAACGAGTTAAGCTACCCTCAAGGCTAAATAAAATATTAAGATCTATCGAAAATAATGATAAATTTGAGATAACATATTAAGATGCTTAAATATAGTACACTTTAAATAAGTGTTAAATTTTAGGTGAAATAATAAGATATATCGAGAATGTCTTAAAATGATATATAAGTTTTGTAATTAAAATATTTATTGGTAGAAATTTTGATGAAAGCAAATAGAGATTGGTGATTAAAAGAAAAGTTTATAACATTTCAAATTATTATAGGTTATTGTTATTTTTATAGCTCAATGTTATTTAAAATGAAAGGAACATTTGGAGGAAAATATCTTCTTATTTATGTTACTTATGGAAACATAATCATTATATTAATGAATGCGCGGATGGACCATCTCCTTGATTGATTTTTTTGGTTTCATAGTTGAGTCTGAGTTTGATTCGAAAGGGATTGGCAAAGGAGGATAGCACTAGCAGCTACTGGTCAGCTGAATCTGCAAGAGATGCCCTCATGGGGTTCTCACATAATTAGTTGCTTTAAAAGCTTGAATAGATTGGAGAAGGCACCTATGGGTAAGCGACTCAAAATACTTTATTTAGGGTTTCTTCAGTTGATTGATTTGTAACCCTATAATTAAGACTTCTTCATTTCATGGCTCAAACCCTCTTATTTATGCTAGTTCTTTTATTGGAACCGTTTGAACAGACATAAATAATGATAGTATGATTTTGATTGATAGGTGGGTAAAAAAATGGGGGATAGAATGATGGGATTTTATTTATTTTCAGGAAAGTTTACATGGCCAAGAAGATCCAAATTCCTTGAAGAAAAATCGTGTTGATAACGAAAGATAAGGAGTATGTATTTGGAGTTATCTCTAATATTTTTTTGATATGCATGTGAGAGAGTTTTCTAGTTAGCGTTAAGAAATGTCCATGTTTGGACTTTGTTTAAATTTTTGGGTACACAGTGGTTGTGTCACTGCTGTGTTTTGATATGTTATCCTTTGAAGCAGATATTTTCTTGTGGGTTCTGTGTAATTTTTTAATTCTATATTAATTGGTATCTTTAATGTAATATTAACACAGTTCCATATAACCGCAATTCGAGAAATGAAGCTTCTGAAGAAGTTACAACATGAAAATGTCATCAAGTTAAAGGAGATAGTGACCTCTCTATGTTATATTCTTTTGATTTGTCCTGCAATTATAGGAGAGTGGATTTTACTCTTCCTTTTGCATTTCCCTTGTAGCTTATTTTTGGTAAATTAAGTGCTTATAAAAAAATGTTGTTGTTTCCATACATATCCTGAGAAAGATGAACAAGGGAAATCAATTATGTTATATATGAGTTCTCTGCTTTGTTGTTTTGATTTGGGTGAGCTATTTGTGTTCTTGTTGTTAAGTGTTAGTCTTGAGTCTCTCCCATTGCTGCATGCACCACGGATGGTAATAAGTACAATGGAATCATTTACATGGTCTTTGAATACATGGATCATGGTCTGACTCGTTTAGTTGAGAGACCAGGAATGTGCTTTACCGTTCCTCAGATACAAGTATGAGATTGAATGCAAATATTAGTTGACTTTATTCATTTTTCATATTTGTGCTACATTTCCTCTTAATGAAATTTGAAGTCTACAAATAGAGACCTTGGATGTTCACGTAACAAATGCTTATGTACCTCAGTGTTATAAGAAGCGGTTGTTAATTGGGCTTCACTATTATCATATCAACCAAGTTTTGCATCGGTACATCAAGGGTAAATTCTGTATTTTATCAATATGTTCTTTCTTATCTTCCTTTCATTATGGGATGTGCTTATTGAAAAAAAAAATTCAAAATGACATCTTATGCTTTAACCATGATGTAATCTGCTAAATGATAATAATGGGATTCTAAAGCTTGTGGATTTTGGTCTGGCATATTAGTTGACTTTTTTCATTTTTCATATTTATCCTACATTTTGTCATAATGAAATTTGAAGTCTACAAATAGAGACCTTGGATGTTCATGTAACAAATTCTTATGTACCTCAGTGTTAAATGAAGCAGTTGTTAATCGGGCTTCACTATTGTCGTATCAACCAAGTTTTGCATCGGGACATCAAAGGTAAATTCCATATTTTATCAATATGTTCTTTCTTATCTTCATTTCATTATGGGATGTGCTTATTGAAACAAACCTTTGAAAATGGCATCTTATTCATGTGGACCCAATTTGAAATTTTTTTATTCATGTCTTTTGAAAAATTCCCGAGATGGGCGCTTGCCACTTTCATGGACAATTGAAGTGTAAATTAATTGGAATGTGCTCATGTAGCTATAACATCTCTTAGTGCATTAGAAACAAAAATGTATATAAAATAAAAAAGAGCTCTTCCGCAATCCACAAAACAAAAAAAACAAGTTGCAGAAATACTTAATTGCAAAATGGTTTAGTTGCAAAAACACACAATATTTTTACCCTTTTGACGTTTCTTTGCACCTCTCAGTGCAAATGCTAGTTTATATTATTTTTCTTTTTATCTCACATTCTTCTAGTTATGTGCCATGAACTATTAGTTATCCATTCATGAGCTATGAGTTATCCATCCATTGCTAGTAGTTATCTATTCATAAGCTAGCTACCAGTTATATATATATAACTATATACATATATATTTTTCATAAATGTTTATTTCGAATTTTGAGCCTGCCATAAAATCAATACACTTGTCTCATCCTCGTCCGTAGATGAAAAAGCATAGGCCTTAATCCACCCCAAATCTCAAAATCTCAAATAAAAAAGTTTAACTTTACTTTTAAATTAATTATTAGATACAACTATTAGCTTAGCTCCAATAATGATACAACTATGACCTTAACTTCAACTATAAGCTTAACAATCACAAATTAAATGGTTGTTATATTAGATTAACTGTTAAATACAAATAATTGAGACATTGTTTAGGGAAAAAAATTGTGAATCTAATAATTGTATCTAATAATCCAATATTATTGAAATTTGAAATTTAATTTTCCAACTATCATGAAGTGTATTTATCAAATATTAATCCACCCAAAATTGTAAGATATATAAGCCTATTAAAGATAAAGATAAATAGTATATCTACATAACAACTTATAATTTAAAGATATAAAAACAATATAAATTATACATGAAGAACATAATAAAAAGAAGAGAATGTTCTGTGATACCAGATCTGATGGTAATATGTATCGATTAAACCAAAAGAAATTACAAATATGGTTTGAACTTTGGTAACAATCAAACCAGATAAACTCACTCGAAATGGAGCATGGTGGAACAATACAGTAGTATTATATTATTGAAGGCCAGCAGCCGCTACCCAGCTTGCAATGTGTAACCACATCTTCAACCACGCGTTTTATCAGTGCTGCTTCATAGCTGCGATGCACAGAACCTGAAACTATTAAGAATTCAAATAGAATGATAAAAAAGAAGAGAGCAGGGAAGAGTAAGCTTATACCGACCCATTGAAATCTGCTTGAAGTGAGTAGCCAGAGAGACTACAGAGTTGGAAGAGATCAGCCTTTGATTCGCGGATTTCGTCTGCACTGTATGTTCCCCTGCTCAAATGTTCTGCGAAAGCTTCAGCAAATGGGCCGCCATTTTGCTCCCGCTGCCGAACTTGCGAAGGAGTAACGTCGTAGAATAGAGGAATGGCAATGGCCGACCCTTCTCTTACTTGGCGTGCAATGAGCGACGATTCTCTGAGGCACCACGCAGATTTTGCGTAATTCGTCGAGAATATGGGGATGAGTATGCGACTGCCCTCGATTGCCTGCTGCAGGCTTGCGGAGATGTCGCTCCCACTCTTCACATCACGGCTGTCGAGGAAGGAACGGAAGCCTGCGCTTGTGAGGGCGCGGTCCAGATGATCCACAAAGGTTTTTCTCACATCAGCACCACTGAAACTCGGAAATACATGATATCTGTATTTCATCGATGTATTGAAGAAACGAAAAGGAAAACACCCCATCACACACACGCAATAAACGGATGAATGGATTACCAGGACGGGGATGAATGCTTAGTTCCCACTCTTTAAAGCAGGAAAAGAAAATGAGAAAAGCAATTGAAATTTTCCTTTCCATAAGATGGAATTACATTTCGCATCTTATGGAAAAGAAAATGTAACATCAAATTCCATAAAGGAAAAGAATATAAATGTAACAAAGAAATTCCATAAAGAAATTTCTAAATGTAACATCAAATTCCATAAAGGAAAAAGAATATAAACGTAACAAAGAAATTCCATAAAGAAATTTATATTATTTTTCTTTATGGAATTTCTTTGTTACATTTATATTCTTTTCCTTTATGGAATTTCTTTGTTACGTTTATATTCTTTTCCTTTATGGAATTTGATGTTACATTTTCTTTTCCATACGATGCAAAAAGTAATTGCTTTTCTCATTTTCTTTTCTTTTCCATGATCATTTGATGTGATGGAGTCCATGATGTTACATTTTGATGTGATGGAGTCCATCTCTACCGTTTCTTCAAATGTCCATTTCTACCATTTGAGTCAAATGTCCATTTCTACGACATTTGAGTCCACGTGGACTCAAATGTCCATTTCTCCGCTTTCTCCGCTTGAGACAATTAAATTTGCGAGAAATGTCGTGTGCGCTTCTACCATTTCTCCGCTTGAGACAATTAAAGTTGACAATTAAATATTCATATTCATATCGGTGGATTCATTCGTTTATTAAGTGCCTGGATTCATTGGTGGACTCATAATCCCTGTAAAATTTAAGCATTCATTCGTTTATTAAGTGCGTCTGATGGAGATGGGGTGTTTTCCTTTTCGTTTCTTCAATACATCCATGAAATACAGATATCATGTTTTCCGAGTTTCCAATAAATAATATGAATCTTTGGATCTATGAACACATAATGCATACTAAAAATAGGTTATCGATGATTAAAATACAATGCAGAGAAAAATGATTAACTTGTTTTGTGAGACTTTTCATGATGAGTAGCATAGAAGATGAATGAATATATTGTTAAGGCATTTTTAACTTAAGATTACTAATTCAAAATTTCATAAAACATTTACTACTCCAAAACTTCATGAATAGTTAAAAAAAATAACTTATTTAGCCCAATAATTAAATCTTCAATCTATAATCCTAAATGAACAATAGTTGTTAAACTAAGTAGACCTCAAAGCATGCAGCTTGACAATATCATCTATGTCTTCCCCCTATCAACTGAAAAGTGAGAAGTCTTAGGACATATGAATCAACAATGGCAATACACCACCCTTGAAATTAAGAAAAGTGTAACAATACTATATTTTGGAGGAGTCTAAAGACTTGATATTCAATTCCAAACATGACATCAATTGGGCCCTAGTCATGTCCTAAATCATCAATTCCTCACAATTTTTTTTTATAGCCATCTATTGTTGAAATCTCTCTGAAAAAACATGGTTGTACCTATGTAATAACTTGGAAGTAAGGATATCCCGCGGGGGTGTAGCTTAACCGGTGATTCACTTGACAATAAGAAATGTTGTAAATGGAGGTCATGAGTTCAAATCACCCCGACTTAACCTGTGTGTCATGCTTACGAGTTGTGTGGATGAACCTATGGGTATAGTGGTAGCGGATCAGGTATTAGACCCCTGGGCCCCATGTTGCACCGGTACCAGCCCCATCCCAGTTGTCGATTCCCCTAGTTACAAAAATAAACTGGGCAGTAAAGATCATTTCAATAATTTGGCTTCCAAATTCCAATGCCAAATACTTAACCATCTAAAATATTCATATTTCCCGTAATAACCCCTTATAATCATATGACCATGATGTGTAAATGTTGGTAAGTTGGGTAATATTATTACGTTTCATTATATTTGAATCAATACTTAATAATAGTAAATTGTTAAGAGGCATGTTTGGATATTTGGGGTTATACCTCCCTAGGAGCACCATCGGGCTAATTACCAATGAGAGGGGAAATAATGGCAGTAAAGAAAATACAATATTTATTAGAATGCTAGGTTTTTTTATTCCCAATCATGCATACCCTTTTATATTATGTTCTATACGCTACTTTTTCAATCCTTATGGAGGGGCACGTGATATCCATGAAAGCCTTGAGATGATAGTCTCTCAACCTTTCACAAAAAAATATGTCATTAATTCGCTCAAAGAGAGGGGTTGTTTCAAATATACTAGATGGTTGGTGTTGGATATGTTGCATCCATAGATGCTAATATAAAACTAAGTGGAATCCATGATTGTGTTTATGGATAATTTTTTATACTAAGGCATGATTAATTTATAGTTAAATTTTCCTAGTTCCTAGCACTAGATATTTGTTGGCCAGATTGCGTTGGGGCACTATAGGAAAGTGGGATAGAATGAGATATTATTTAGAAATGAAGGGGATACCAAGCATTGCATTATGTAGGATCAATTGGGAAGGATAGGTTGATAAGTGGGATGTTTTTTGTAAAATAAATGGGATGAAATATTAATTTTCTTAGTTGAGATGCTTAGGATTTGGTTTTAGTGAGTAAACTAGATCTATAGAAAATAGATAAAATTTGTCCTTGTTTAATTGTTTGGAATGGGGTAAAACCTACAAAAGTTGGGGCCTATGTCTAGGAGGAAAAATGCTGACACAGTTTCATTACCCCAAAGAGAACATCTATAACAAATAAGTAATATGACCTTTTATTATTATATGTTGGTGATTAATGTTATGTATCTGAGAATTTTATGCTTATTTCATGAAGATAGAAGGATATGTATGTAATGCCCCATTTTGAACTAACCGTCTGAATTACCATTGTTTTTTTGTGATTTCTTATTATTGTGGAGCTTCGTCATTTTGATGACATAATGTGATCGAGATCACGCCCAGGTGCATGCTGGGGACAAAAGTCGACTAAATGACTTGAACACTGTTATGGAAGAAGCTTAGAAAAAGAACAAGGAAAGCAGGAAATACATTATATGGACAGAAAGTATGCGCACAGACAATATGCAAGAATTCGAACCAATTTCTATTATTACTTATCTATGAAGGTTGGTTCATTGTTACAATAATGTACATGTTTATATAGAATGTTGAGATGCTTGTGTGACTACCCATTACGTTCAGTTACAACAAGTTATAACGGTTCAAAAGTTCAACCGTCACAGATGACTGCAAGATAGAGCCGTTATGTCGATGTTCGACAGGTGCCGAAAAGGCATGTCAAGATGTTGTATGTTGAGCGCGAAACCTATCGAGGTCAATTATGTCGAGGTTCAGACTTGTCGAAGTTGATTTTGAACCTGTCAAAGCAGTTGAAGTGATAGACTTTGTCGAAGTTCGACAACATGCCAACTACTAGTTGGATCATTCCTTCTTCCTTAATAAACAATGGTATCCATTTTGTATTTGTTCAGGTGAGGAAACTTGTTGGCTTCTTTAGTAGCAGAGTACCATTTTCCTTGCATGGGGAGCTATCCAAATTTATCCACTTGAAAGAAGGGAATGGATTTCGTCCTTGTATGGCATATGCGTCGTCCCATAATGGTGTTGCAAAGAAGAGGTTCAATCCCGATGGATGTCTTCAGCTTCTGCTATATGCAAGTCGTTATGTTCTAATAATGGTGCATGGTAAGGTCGAAGTAGATCTACATTGAAGATAGGATGTAGGCCAAGGCATGCAGGAATGTTGAGCTGGAAAGAATTTTTCCGAATCTATTTAAGGATATAGTATGGACCATATCACAAAGGTTTCATCTTTCTATATGGACCAATGAAGTGCTCCTTCTTTAGATATAACCAGACTTGATCCCCAATTTGGAATGAATGAGGAATATGATGCTTTTCGTCTTGAGCCTTAGATTTTGCATTATTTCATTGCAACATTTCCTGTGCTTGCTTCTAGATGTTGTAGATTTGATCTCTGAACTTCAATTCTTTCTCAACTTCTCGTCCTTCGAAGCCAGTGTCATTCGACTGTGTCGAGGAAATTATCAAGTCGATAGGCGTTGAGGGTTGAAATCCATAACATATCTCAAATGGATGATTTCCCATAGAAATATGTTGAGCATGATTGTGGCTATGTTGTATGAATGGAAGGTTGTCATCCCATATTCGATGATGCTTTTGGTTGTACATGCGAAGGAGTTGTACTACCAAGCGATTTACAACTTCTGCATGTCCATCTATCTATGGATGGATGGATGTCGACAAAGAAATTCTTGAGATTTTTCCAAAAGGTGCTGATAAATCTAACAAATATGTAAAAAATAATGGTCGTCGAGAGGCCATAATGTTTCCAAACATGTTCGAAGAAGAGCTAAGCATTCTTCTATACTGTCATAGTCTTCTTGCATGGTATAAGGATAGCCATCTTGGAAAATATGTTGAATACTACTAAGATCGCATCATGCTAATGTTTGGTAGTAGGATATCCCATCAAGTAGTCCATAGAAATAGATTCCCATGGTCGACTAGGAACTGGAAGGGGTGTATATAGTCCTTGTTGTCGATTCAACGGTTTAGTAATGAAAAAAACTACGCGATCTAATATACTTGTTGATGTCAGATATATGTGAAGGTCGGTAAAAATAATTTTGGAGGATGACAAGTAATTTTGCGACTCCAAAATATCTTGCAGTATTGCTATAGTGCGCATCCCAAGTGAGCTTCGATCGGTGCTCACCGGTCGGTACACAAATCTGTCCAAGATCATATAGCAAGGTGTCCTTTAGGAAGTAGTCAGTAGTAGACAACGTGTTGGTCTGAATCCATTGATAAATTTAGGAGAATTAGCAGTCTGCTGAATAAAATTGTGGCCAAGTAGTGGTGGCATAACCCTGCATACTCATCACTATAGACAGTAGAGTAATGGGAGTTCAACTAAGACAATCGGCTGTGGCATTGGATTTTCCTTTTCAATACTTAATTACCAACTGAAATTTTTGCAAGTAATTAATCCACTTGAGTTGTCGGGTTGTATGTAGTTTCGACTGTTACAGAGAGAACTGCAAAGGTTTATGGTCAGTCAGGATGACCGTTTCCTTGACAAGAATGTATTGTCCCCATTGCTTAAGAGCTTACACAATGCATACAGTTATTTTTCATACACAAAATACCTTCTAACAGTTTTGTTGAAAGTTTTGGAATGAAACATGATTGGGTGACCTAACTGAGTGACCACTACGCCGAGAGCATAGTTTGATGCATTCATCTCAATCTCAAAAGGCTATTTCAAATCAGGTAACACAAGTACTGGTGTAGTACAAAGTTTTTTTTTGAGTTGTTCAAAATCTTGTTGTTGTGTCATTGTCCATTTGAATACAGTCTTCCCATTTCCATAAGTAAACTTATTCAGAGGCCATGTGATGTGACTGAAGCCAAGTATGAACTGTTGATAGAAATTCACCAAACCAAGAAAACGTCTTAGTTCATGAATGTTTTGAGGAATGGGCCAATATTGAGGATCTATAGTTTTCCTGGGTCGACATGAATGCCTGTAGAGTCAATTATATACCCCAAATTTTGATATTGGTCATCACAAATGAGCATTTGTCCATGTTCAGATATAGTCGATGTTGTTGGAGAGTGTCGAAGCTGTCTGACATGTTCTTCCCATGATCGACTGAAAATCAAAATATGTTCAAGATAGATAATGACACACTTACCGATGAAAGGTCGCAGAAGGTCATCCATATATCTTATGAAGTTTGAAGGTGCATTGGTTAAGCCAAAATGCATGACTAACCATTCAAGAAATTCTTCATTGGCCTTGAAAGTCGTTTTCCATACATCGGTGGACTTGATTGGAATTTGATGGTATCCCGACTTAAGGTCAAGTTTCATAAAGAACTTAGCACCTTTCATATTCTAGATGAGTTCATCTATCCATGGAAGAGGGTATATGTTCTTTACTAAAAAAAAATTGAGAGCCTTATAATTGATGCACATGGGCCAAGTCCCATCTTTCTTTGGAACTAGGATGATTGGACTTCCACAAGTAGAAGAGTTGGGGTGGATATGACCCTTGTCGATCAAATCCTAGATTTTCCTGTGAATCTCTTCATTCTCAAGAATGGATCTTTTCTAAACAGATGTGTTAGGTAATGAAGAACTAGGAACAAGTTCAATAGAGTGTTTTACCTAACAATGCAGAGGTACTTTGTTTGACTCTTGAAATACGTTCTGGTATTCCTCAAGAATGTTGTCGATTTGTTGTTGTTGTCGAGAGATGCGGTGGTCGACAATTCAACTCATGGTTGTAGTCTTTCTGGAATGTTGAGGCTTTATCATAATTAATGTGAATTTATTGGTATGGTTGATAAGCTTCTTATATGTTTAGCGGTTATCATAAAAACCATTGATGTGGTTTTTTGCTCTGGTATTCCGCACCATTGATTCCGAAATTCGACAATCACCTTCTGAGACTGTGACTAATATGTACCATGTCGATCCCACAAGTACGGTTTCCCAAACAAGGTGTCGGATACTGAAAGCGGTGCCACGCCACATAGTACTTCATCTTCAAAAGGATTAATGAAGTAGGTGAGTTTGCATTGGCATGTGATTCTTAGTTCCTATCCATCCTTTATCCAATCGATACTGGAAGGATGAGGATGTGGAGTGGTGAAAAGACCAAATTTATTCACAAGATCTTCAGAAACATAATTCTTCTGGATACCATTATCCACAATCGTATGTAATGGATTTTTCTAAACCCATATCCACGTATGGAACAGGCATTCTCGTTCCTCTTCATTGATGAAAGTCGAGGATGGAGGAGTGGTCAAGGTTGAAGCCAAGAGGATTGTTACATCTGGATCAGATTCTACCAAGGTTCTGTCAGACAAGTCAGAGGTTGACAATTTTTCCAAAAATGTCTTTCAAGATTTGCTCTCTAACGTATCATGCCATGCTGAATTGTGATAATCACACCATTTCCCTGTAAGAGCTTATTTGTTGTGATCCCTCCTATCTTTCTAAAAATTTTTCTTTTGATGACCGAGATTTGGCGAAGTCAACTAAGAAGGGTTTTTTCAACTTGTCAGAGTCAACCGATGACTTCTTGTAAAATTTTTGACCTATTGGATTGTTCGCGAGATGTTCTTTTCCTTTTTGTTTAGCTTCAAGCTTGCCGGCGTAATGAAATGCATTTGCAAGCGTGCTAACAATCAGAAACTCCATCTCCATCTTTGAATTGCTCCTCTCCTAAAATTGTTAGTAAGTAAATATGAATTTTTTAATTGTATAGAGAGTGTTATTTAAATAATAATTTCCATATTAATTACAGTTTATCTACTTTAATTAGTTCAATTAATTAAACATTCCAACCAAAGCATATTACCTATCTTAGTGGATCAAATTTTCAAATTCGATAGAAGATAATGTACGTTGGTGGTAACTGCATTGAGAATAGCGAGGTGCTTTACAACCAAGGATGGGGGAGATGTTGTCACATTCCTAATGCTATTCTACCAAAAATAAAAATTAAAAAATAAAATTAAAAAGAAGAGAAAATTAAACTAGTAAAATAAAAATTTATTAAAAAAATGGATGTCGGTTCATCAAATAAAAAAGCATATATCAATCTTAAACATGGATCTATTAAGGAGATGGATCAAATTTCTAGAGGTTTAATTTTTTCTAAACCTGTAAAAAAATTAAGATTAAAATAAATTACACTTTAATAAATTGGATCCCTCTCTGTGCTTGATAAATCCAGTTTTAAGATGGATTTATGCTGATATAATCCAATAGTTACACTTAGATAAATTTAATAGAAAATATTAAATAATGATACCAAATTTATCCCATTCTATAACAAATGGTGAATACCCTTTCATTCCCTTCCCTTCCTATAACCATCCAGGTGGAGTTTTACTGTGCCATGAGCAGGTTGCCAAAAATGTTGGGAAAGCTCCTTATGCAATATTGGGTTGTTTTCCTTTACTGTTTTAATATTATTTCATCGTGAGTTGGTCTGTCAAGAGATTTAGAAGGTTGCAGGAAACCAATATTGGAGGTTGGAAACATTTTCAATATATATATAAAGGGAAATATTCTAGAGTTAATATTTTTCACATGTAACACTGCAAGCCATGTAGAGGCGTTTTCTGATTTTGCACATCTAACATGCAAAATATTTAATTAAATTAATAGCAATACAGGAAATATTTAAATCCGCAATATCAAACAATGATTTCAGATCCCTTAAAACTAAAGTAAGAATACCCAAATTTAGAGTGAAAGCATTAATATTTCCATCCATCACACAGACCACCAAAATATGTGCAACAAAAGAGACATTTTGTAAAATTTACAGATATGTTTGCTTGAACACTCCTTTGGTTAATAGTCAGAGCATCAGCATGACCGTTGATTGGTATAACTAGATATTCTATAAATCCACCACAACAAATTTGATAATGAATTTCCATCATCGTGGTCATTTAAATACACAAGTTTCTACATAGCACTTTCCTTGTCAAGCATACTCTCCAATGCATACAAAAAACCCATCCATCCCTCTCAAACTCTATAACATCCCTAAAAATTTCGTAAAGTAATAAATTTTTTATTTATTACTTGTGATTCCTTAACCCTAAACACAAGTTTTACTTTTCTGTGATAGTTTTCAAATGCATGTTTTGTTGCAAGGTGTTGTAAGTATTACATCATGCATTGTAGTCGACAATGTTTTGTGACAATAACTGTTTATAAAACTCTGTTAAGACTTTCTGTAGTTTTTATTCAGTTTGGTTCTACTTTTGAGATGTTCAAGGAAATAGGTCATGGTATTACTTAGTCTTTTGAACTAACGCATGAACCTTTGTTTAATTTTTGTAGGTGGGTGGATCACCCCGATAAGCAAACCTAAAGAAAAACTCAAATTTCAAAAGCCACAAGTGCTAGGGAAAAACAATGGTCCTATAGCCTTGGGAAAAAGACCTAAACCTTAACCTTAGTTTTGATGATCTCATACTATATCTACCTTTCTAAACTAAGTAAAGGTTCTCACTAAAGTACCCACTAAAATACCTTACCAAAGCATGTAAATTGAAGTGTTTTCAACTTTGGATATGATAATATTCCAAGAAAACATATGTTAGTTCTGTGTACGTATGTAGTCTTGAGTCTTTAATACTTTGATGCGACTCTCGACAATATAAAGGACATGGAATTAAATTTTTTTATTATCCGACCGTGTGAAAACAATAAAGATCCTAGTTGGAGGCAACTAAACCTGGTGCAAAACCCTAGGGGTTTAATGCACCTCAAAAATCACATCCATCCATTCAAAAGGTTTTCTCCCACTGTGAGTTATTTTCCCATTTGCACATTTGCTCTATGGTTGTCTAACTTCACCAATATTTTTTCTGCAAAATGATATGGAAGAGCCATTACCTTTGGCCCTCGACACCTCATGACGATACCTCAGAAGTTTACATTCGTGGATGGGGTTTTACAGTTCCACAGAGTCGTTAATACTGAGAAGGGTAAGCTTCTTTGTAATTCTCAGTTTTATTTTCTTGTTTTTATAAAAAGGTAACAAAATTATTGTTTTAACTTTTGGAATCAATGTAACGAATTGCAGGAGATACATAGGTCATTTTATCTGTGATGAACTTCTTAGGTTGGAAACTGGCCGTGAAATTTCTCCAATCAGTAAGACTCATGGCCTATCCTTACGGTGTTCTGTAGGAACAATCTTAATCTTGTGGAGTTTCCATTCTATGCTAGTTCGTCGATATGAGAGTGATGCATTTTCTTTGGTATAGAAATAACTTGATACTATCAAAGGATTTTTTCCATCCTCTGTGGAGTTGTATGACTATGACACTCTCTGTAATTTTGTTTAGTTCTGGAACTTGTTAATACTTTGAGAACCCATGAGGGTTTCGATATGGTATCTTTGTTTATTTTGTTTTTTAATTCATGGTTTAAATTACAGAACTGTAAGGAATCATTTCCTCTGGAGTCTTACGACTATGCCACTTTCTTTTGGATGATATGATATTTAAAATCTATTTCTGCCAGTTATTTCTATGTGCAAAATATTGAGTCCCTTTTTATTGACTCCTGAGGGCTTCATAACTTAGTTTAGTTTGACAGTGCATAGCGTTGTGGTCGTGAGCCTTATACTGTTTAATTTTTTTGGGATTTGAAACAAATTCCACTACAGTGTACTTCTTTGATAAACAAATAAGCAAAACATGTCGGTAAGAAACCCATTGGGGCTATTTGTAAACAATGCTAAAATGGTGTTTAAGGTTTTCTGCAATGACTGTTTAAACTTCTGCTCGTTTCTTTTTATTGTCCATTGTTTATGTTTACTATAGCATGAAGGTCTCATAGCTTACTGTCGAATTTTGGTTTTGGCTAAGGAGCCTCGGTCGTAGTTTAATATTGGTTTACTTTATAATAGAAGTGTTTACGGGACAAAGCCCGTGAAGTTTCTCTATGTACCTTCTTTACTTTACTTACTATAATGGCAATGCGTATTTACATTATTTACATTTTGTTTAAAGAGTCCTTCAATTGGTTACCAGTCTTATTGCAAGAACTCTCGGTGAAATCCTAAAGTGAAAAGAAGAAGATTGTTTAAAGTAGCTAGGGTTATTTTACTGTTTATAGTTAAATTTGTAGTTAACTTATAAACGATAGGATTCGACTATGGATTTCTTGTCTTTCTATGAATTTTTTTAGATAAGGGTCATAAGGCCTGTGTCAATAGACTATGAATGCTAGACTAAAATCTATGGGGTTGTAAGCAGGTCTTAATAATTTGTTATATAGTAACTATCCTTCAACTAACCGTTAGCATATTTCTGAATAAAAACTTTTTTTTTAAAGAAATTAGTTATGAGACTCTTAACGATATTAATTTTGTTTATAAAAAGGCCTAATAGAGCCATAATGGCCAATTTTTAGTAATGTGACTGTGTAGAAGAATTGAACTCAATTTATAAAATACCCAACGTTTCATCTTTTGGTGAAGTTCTTACCTAAGTATTTTTACTTTGATTATTTAATTTTAATGGTCATGATATTGTAGGTAAAATCTCATCACTATTCAAGAGAACTTAAAATTGGTTTGGTTCACCATACTATTTCGAAAATAAATAATCCCTAAGGCTGTAATTTCTTTCTACAAGACAAATACTGCAGAAACAACATCAGCTTGACCTGAAGCCTGTAACCAGTGCTACAATCCGTCAATGGTCTCAACTTGAAGTTACTAAAATGATTTAATTGTTAAGAAAAACTGGGCTTAAGATATCCTTATAATATCTATCTTAGTTGTTTCTAAATTTATTCCTATACTTATTTTGTAATTGAAGGTTCGGTTTTACTAACTATAATTGTTTATAATAGTTTTAACTTTTGGATTAAGAGTTGTGGCTAAATAACAGTCTTATAATTATCAGTGGATGGTAAACAATATAAATATATCATAGCTATTTGCTGTAATAATGAACATACATAATGATTCCATCATTCTGGTACTATTACTCAAACATAATTTCATATCTTTATGTACTAGAGTACGCCACTTCGGTGAGAGGGAAAATACAGGAGATATATTATATTCATTTTTCTATCAATCAGTTTCACTGAAAATACTAAATCCTACAATCATTGAATAATCATACATTAACTATAACCTCATTTTAAACAAATTACAACTTTATTAAACAAAAGTAAAACAATGTCATAATACAGATTAGAGATGGAACCTGGATGTGTTCCAGAAAAGGGACTAACACCCAAGGGAGATTGTTCCACCTAACTTTTTCCCGAAGCATACAAATCACTTGCTTAGGACCCCCGAGCTTGTTCACGAAATCTCTAGGACAAAGCCTGTGAGGTTTCTTTGTGTACCTTCTTTACTTTACTTACTATAATGGCAGCTACATGTTAACATCATTTACATTTCCTTTAGAGAGTCCTTCAATTGGTTACCAATCTTATTGCAAGAAATCTCGGTGAAATCATAAAGTGAAAAGCAAAAGAGCTTTTAAAGTAACTAGGGTTATTTTACTTTTTACAATTAAATTTGTAGTTATCTTATAAACGATAGGATTCAACTATGGAGTTCTTTCCTTTCTATAAAGGGTTTTAGATCAGGGATGTAAGGCCTCTGTCAATAGACTATGACTGCTAAAATAAAATATTTGGGGTTGTAAATAGGTCTTAATAATTTTTTATACAGTAACTATCCTTCTACTGACAGTTAGCATATTTCTAAATAAAAACTTTTTAAAAAACAAATCAGTTATGAGAATCTTATCGATAATAATTATGTTTATAAAAAGACCTAATAGAGCCATAATGGCCAATTATTAGTAATGTGACTATGTAGAAGAAGTGAACTCAATTTATAAAATATCATGGGTTAATTCATCTTTTGGTGAAGTTCTTACTTGAGTATTTTTACTTTGATTATTTAATTTTAATGGTCATGAGATTGTAGCTAAAATCTCATCACTATTGAAGATAATTTAAACTTGGTTTGGTTAACCAAACTGTTTCGAAAATAAATAATTCCTAAGGTTGTAATTTCCTTTTGCAAGAGAAATACTATAGAAACAACACCAACCTAACCTGAAGCCTGTAACCAGTGCTACGGTCCGTCGATGGTCTCAACTTGGTGTTACTAAAATGATTTAATTGTTAAGATACCCTTATAAGATCTAGCTTAGTTGTTTCTAAATCTGTGCCTATACTTATTCTGTAATTGAAGGTTCAGTTTTACTAACTGTAATTGTTTGTAATAGTTTTAACTTTTGGATTAAGTGTTGTGGCTAAATACCAGTCTTATAATTATCATTGGATGGTAAACAATATAAATATATCACATCTATTTTATGTAATAATGAACATACAGAATGATTCCATCATCCTGATACTATTACTCAAACATAATTTCATATCTTCCTGTACTAGAGTACGTCACTTCAGTGAGAGGAAAAATACATGAGATAATTTATATTCATTTCTCTATCAATCAGTTTCAATGCAAATACTAAATCCTACAATCATTGAATAATTATCCATTAACTATAACCTCATTTTAAACATATTACAACTTTATTAAATAGAAGTAAAACAATGTCATAATACATATTAGAGCTGGAACCTGGAGGTGTTGCAAAAAAGGGACTAACACTCAAGGGAGATTGTTCCACCCAAACTTTTCTTGAAGCATACAAATCACTTTCTTAGGACTCCGAGCTTGTTCACTAAATCGTTAGGATAAATCCCATGAGGTTTCTCTGTGTACCTTCTTTACTTTACTTACTATAATGGCAGCTACATGTTAACATGATTTACATTTCCTTTAAAGAGTCATTCAATTGGTTACCAGTCTTATTGCAAGAACTCTCCATGAAATCATAAAGTGAAAAGAAATTTTTTTTTTAAAGAACCGAGGGTTATTTTATTGTTTACAGTTAAATTTGTAGTTAACTTATAAACAATAGGATTCGACTGTGGAGTTCTTTCCTTTATATGAAGTTTTTTAGATAAGGGTCGTAAGGCCTCTGTCAATAGACTATGACTGCTAAACTAAAATCTGTGGGGTTGTAAGTAGGTCTTAATAATTTGTTATACAGTAACAATCCTTCAACTGACATTTAGCAAATTTCTCAATAATTTAAAAAAATAAAAATAAAACAGTTATGAGACTCTTATTGATAATAATTTTGTTTATAAAAAGACCTAATAGAGCCATAATGGCCAATTATTAGTAATGTGACTGTGTAGAAGAAGTGAACTCAATTTATAAAAGATCCTAGGTTTCATCTTTTGGTGACGTTCTTACTTGAGTATTTTTACTTTGATTGTTTAATTTTAATGGTCATGAGACTGTAGGTAAACTCTCATCACTATTGAAGTTAATTTAAACTTGGTTTGGTTAACCATACTGTTTCAAAAATAAATAATCCCTAAGGTTGTAATTTCCTTTTGCAAGAGAAATAATACAGAAACAACACCAGCTTGATATGAAGCCTGTAACTAGTGCTACTATCCGTCAATGGTATCGAATTGGTGTTACTAAAATGATTTAATTGTTAAGAAAAAATGGGGTTAAGATACCCTTATAAGATCTAGCTTAGTTGTTTCTAAATATGTGCCTATACATATTTTGTAATTGAAGGTTCAGTTTTACTAACTATAATTGTTTGTAATAGTTTTAAATTTTGGATTAAGAGTTGTGGCTAAATACAAGTCTTATAATTATCATTGGATGCTAAACAATATAAATATATCACATCTATTTGTTGTAATAATGAACATACATAATGATTCCATCATTCTGGTACTATTACTCAAACATAATTTCATATCTTCCTATACTAGAGTACGTCACTTTGGTGAGAGAAAAAATACAGGAGATAATTTATCTTCATCTCTCTATCAATAAATTTCTATGCAAATACTAATCCTACAATCATTGAATAATTATCCATTAACTATAACCTCATTTTAAACAAATTACTGCTTTCTTAAACATAAGTAAAAGAATGTCATAATACATATTAGAGTTGGAACCTGGATGTGTTGCGGAAAATGGACTAACACCCAAGGGAGACTGTTCCACCCAACCTTTTCTTGAATCAACCAAATCACTTACTTAAGACACCCGAACTTGTTCACTAAACCACTAGGACAAGGATCTCCACCACACAATAGACTTCTGTAACTTATCACTTAGTAGCATATTTAACTCAGCAAGTCACTGTAGCTATCCCCTCATCAATTTCTTTGTGTGCCTGACATTTCAATTTGCAACAGTCACAAAGTTCATTCTCTTAGAATTCTGAATGAGTGGTGAGCCTCCTTCTCAATCTGATGGTTTATATACGATTTCATAGGTCTTTGGGTCAGTTTTGGAATTTAATGAGCCACCAGCTTAGTTCCCCCTCTCAAAGAACATGACCACTTTTTTAGGGATTATGCTCCTGCAACAACTAGAAAGTGGATGCTAGTGCTACCGCTTATCAACCAACCTTCTACAGCTGCTCCTTCCTCCTAGTGGGTCAATGAACACTCATTTAATAGTCTCCCCTGAATAGGTGTCTCCTTTTATTAATTATTAAAACAAATAATTCTTCAATTACAGTCATCCTTGACCCACTTGGTCATAAACTTCACAATAAAAATTAATAGAATGTTTTTTGTTGAAATAAATAATAAATATTTATTTTTCAGTTTTGAGTATGTTAAAAAAACCCCTCCTTAACCTCAACATCGTCCTCAATGTTTCTTAAGTTATTCTGATTCTTCTTGGAACATACATGGATATGCCAACCGCATATCACTATCTAGTTCATGGGTTGCTTCATCTGGATTGAGGTGTTTCCACTGCACCTTTACGTGTCCAATGGTGTGATTTCGGAGAAAAAAATCCCTCTTGTCAAGAATACAATCTGGTTACACCAGAAAATATCCTTCTGGTTCTACCTGAATCACATGCCAGTCAATCACATGAGTAGGATCATGTATATACTTTTTCAAGATAGAAATGTGAAAAAAATTGTGTATCCTAAGATTAAGTGGCAAAGCTAGTTGATATGCCAGTGGACCCACTTTTTCCAATATCTCGAACGATCCGCAATACCTGGGTGCTAATTTAGCACAACTCCCTACTTTAAAGGATCTCTTTTTAGGTTTCACCTTAACAAACACATGCTCACCTACTTGGAATTCCTTCGGAGTTCTTTTAAGGCCGGCATGACTCTTTTTCTTATCTTGAGTAGTTTTCAAGTTTCCTTGTACCTGCTTCACTATTAATTCCAATTATTTTAACATGTCAGGTAATAACATCAATCGGTCTACTGGATTACTCCATGTAATAGGAGTGTTACACTTTCTACCATATAATATTTCAAAAGGACTAAGCTTTGTTCAACCTTGATAATGGTTATTATAAGCAAATTCAACCAAGTGCAAATAGTCTTCCCACTTCTTGGGATAGTCTCTAACATATATTCATAACATGTCTTCTAGTGCTTGATTGAATCTTTCTGTTTGTCCATCCGTTTGCAGATGATAAACAGTACTGAAATTTAATTTAATATTTAATCCTTTAAATAGAGTTTTCCAAAAATTACCTGTAAATTTAGGATCTATGTCAAAAATTATTACCTTTGGAATTCCATGCAAATGAAATATTCATTTCATAAAAATGTTAGCAATATTAGCAGCGATATAAGTTGTTTTAACAGGGATAAAGTGTGCTGCTTTACTTAATTTATCCACAACTACCATTATTGAATCATTTTGTTTCTGGTTTTTAGGTAAACCAGTGACAAAGTCAAGACTGATGAATTCCCATTTCTAATTTGGAATTGGAAATAGCTGTAAAAGGCCTGTTGGGTGTTGATGTTCAGCTTTAACTTGCTAACATTCGATACACCTAGCTAAAAATTTAGCAACCTCATTTTTTTATGTTAGTCCAAAATTACTATTTTCTCAACATGGTTATCATCTTCGGATACCCAAGATGTACAGAATAAGGACTTTTGTGTATTTCATCCAAAATCGGAAGCTTAAATTCTGGTATATTTGGTACATAAAGTCTGTTTTTAAACAGTATTAAACATTTTTCATTATAACTGTAATCTGTAATTATATTTCAGATATATTCTAAGTTACCTTTTTTTTTAGATTTTGGTATTCTGGATCCTGCTTTATTCCTTCTTTCAATTTATCTTCCAAATCAGTTTTATAAATTCTAATGGAAGCTACAAAACTTGTTACTGTATTCTTGCTTAGGGCATCAGCCACTTTATTTTCTTTCCCTTTAATAAGGTTGATTTCGAAATCATATTCACTAAAGAAAGCTAGCCATCTAGATTTCCTTGCACTTATATTTTGCTGATCAAACATATATTTTAGGCTTATGTTATCAGACATTAGTAGAAATATTACCTAAGTAAGTGATGGCGCCACATTTTTAAAGCATGGATTATTGCAGCCAACTCTAAGTCATAAGTTACATAGTTCTTTTCATGAGTTTTTAATTTTATTGATTCGTATCAATTGCATGACCTTCTTGTGTCAGTGCTCTACCCAAGCCTTCATTGCATGCATCAATGCATACGATGAAATATTTATTTGGATCTGCTATTTTTAGAATGGGTGCAATAGTTAGTAATTCTTTTAATTTAATAAAATTGTCTTCGCATTTCTGATCCCAAACAAATTTCTTACCCTTTTTCTGTAATAAAGTTATAGGAGTTGCAATCTTTGAAAATCCTTCAATAAATATTCTGTAATAAGTTGTTATCCCCATAAATGATTGTACATCAATTACGTCCTTAGGGACAGGCCAAACAATTATAGATTTTACTTTATCCGGGTCCATGGATATCCCTTCTTCGGATGTTATGTGCCTTAAATATTGCATTTTGTCTTTATAAAAATCACATCTGCTAAACTTAGCATATAACTGATGTTCTCTTAACACTTGTAGAATTATATTTAGGTGTTCATCATCTTTTGCTTTTGTGTTAGAATAAATTAATATGTCATCTATAAAGACGACTACAAATTTGTCTAAGTACTTACTTAGTACATTGTTCATTAAGCACATAAAGATTGTTGGTGCATTTGTTATCCCAAAGGACATAACGACAAATTCATAGTGTCTGTATCTTGTCTGGAAAGCAGTTTTAAAGATGTCTTCATATTTAATTCTAACTTGTTGATACCCAGAACTTAATTCAATATTTGATAATATCGTCGCTCCACGTATCTGATGAAACAGATAGTCAATGCGGGGCAGAGGATACCTATTCTTAATCGTCATTTTATTAAGTTGACGGTAGTCTATACATAGACGTAGAGTACCGTCTTTCTTTTTAATAAAAATGACCAGTGCTCCCCAAGGGGATACACTTGGTCTTACATAATGTTTTTCTATTAACTCTTGTAATTGTAATTTTAATTAATTCAGCTCCAAGATGTTCATTCAATAAGTATATTTCGAATTAGGTACCGCTCTGGGTACCAATTCGATTGTAAAGTCCAGATCTCGTTTATGAGGTAATCATTGGAATTTCTTCCGGGAATACATCTACGAAATATTGCAGGATCGAAATATCCTCAAATCCTTGTTTATCTTCTTTATTGATTTTTCATTATTTATAATATGTACACCAAATAATTTACAGCCCTTGCTCATAGCCTTTTTCATCTGTAAGGCTGAAATTTGTATAGCAAATATTTTCCTAGGTATTCCCATGACAATAATTCTTTCTCCTTCATTATTCAAACAAGTAAAAGTTTTATGAAAACAATTTAGAATAACTTGGTGTTTTTCTGTTGGTGTATTTGTAACTTCTAAATGTATTCACTTGTATATCTTATATATTGTACCTCGATGTTTATTCCGGGAAGTATCTATAATGTAATTGAGTCATGCCATGCCCCGATGTTTCGATCGGGAGATTCAATAATGTAAAAAAGTCATGTAAAGTCATTGAGGTTAACCCTCCATTGTAAGTAGGGGAAATAGTCCCCTCAATTGTTTCAAGGTTAACCCTCCTTGTTGATCGGAGGGAAAAGTCCCCACAGTTGTGGGGAACTAGGGTTATTAGACTCTCCTAGAGATGTAAGCTCTAGTAAGTAATTGCTAAGTGGGGCCGACATGTTGAAGTGGACATTAAGTGAACGAAAAAATATAAATAGAGAATGAGTCTCTCTATTTATCACACACACACTCACTCATTGGGGCGCATGAGTGAGAGAAGAGAAGCTCTCTCAAGTGTGAGAGAGAGAACAAGCTGTGGAGATCATCTTTTCTATTTTTGGGTTTTACTGCTGCCATTGGTGCTCATTCTATCTCTGAGAAAGTTGCGGGGTTTTCTCCTTTATGGTTTCCCCTAGGAAAATTCTTTGTGTCTCTTGTTTCTTTTGTTTATTGTTGTGCATGTTATTCTCTCAGATAAGATCCTAAGATCATATTGCTTGAATGATAAAAATCTAACATGGTATCAGAGCTAACTTGAGAAGAAGACATTGTGCAGCTACAGAAGCTAAGGATTCTTACTTTTTGGGTCTCTCTCCACAATCCATCAGCAAAAGTATGCTAGGATGACTCTCCATTGAAGGGTGCATCTTTCTATTGAAGCGGAATTCGATTCCCAACATTTTTAGTTTTTGGTGTGGGAAATTAGGCCTTCTTACAGAAGAGGAATTTTTGAGTGAGCCCAGAATAGGATTTCTCTCCTCATAAAAATCGAAGTTTAGAGACCTGGGTCGATATTTTTGGTTGGGTATAACTCCGGGAAAGTCAATCCCTAGTTTGACCTCGGGCCAAAAAAACCCTAAAATACTAAAACTCATAAATTTTGGTACATTCACTATATCTAGGGATTGGAGAAGGATAAAGAGAGAAAACTTTCACAATATGAATATAAAATCCTTATTTACACTGTGTCCAAATTTCAGCCTCGTATTCGCTATATTCTAGGAGATATGATCCCTCAAAGTTAGGGTTCCAACCTCTTCCAGGATTCATCCCTAAACAGAACACCTGGGGAGAATTTCTATATTTTGGGCTACAAATTTCCAAATGAAATTTCTGAAGATGTTCCATAAATGGCAGGAACGTTAATTCCTATGGTAGAAGTTTCAGACCCCGAAGATGAAACAGTTACACGTGGCAGTCTGTACAACTTCGCTATGTTGAACAGTCCTAAAACAGGTCACCTTGGGAAAATTCTCATAAGTCCCAACTGGTGAAACCAATTCTGATGAAACCTATGGTTTTGAAACAAGGATAGGCACGTCTACCTCAGTGCAAATTTTTATACATAGAGGAGCATTAATTTCATAGATACCCCAGAAATAGTAGCAGGAATTTCTGCAGAAGAAATGGGTAAACTAGGGCTTCTTGTTCTGGGAGTTTCCCTCCATTGTTTTCAGAAAAGGAGTACATTGGATAGCTCACCTTGAAGAGGTCTATATTTCTAGCCAATCAGATCTAAAAGATTCCAAGTTTTCAAAATTAGGGTTTCTCTGACAAACCCTAGATCAGCCAGCTCCGAAACCAGGTCGGACACCTCAAATCAGTAAGATCTAATCTTTTGTTATTTTCTTTTGAGGTTCTCATTTCAAAGTGATTTATCACATCAGCTTGATGATAAGCTTGGTGAAGTTAACAACTTCCAAGCATGGAAGTATATGATCTCTCTGAAGAAAATTCTTCAACACCTACATAAGTATAGAGGTTCCAGTTCCAAAGGGAGATGAGGCTAAAAGCCTTACACAAGAAGAACTTGGTTAAGGCCAAGAATATCATTGTTGATTCAATCACGGATCAACTTGTACCACAAGTGTCTTCCCTAAAGACACCGAAAGAGATGTTTGATTCCTTGACCAAGCTATTTGAAGGGAAGAACATAAATCAGAATATGACTTTGAGAAAATAGTTGAAGGATGTGAAGATCGAGAATGCAGAGACCATATAGTCATAGTTTACGAGGGCCTCTCAAATCAAAGAACAACTTGCAACAGTAGAAGAAGAAGTGGAGAATGTAGAAGTGGTGATAGCCACCTTGAATGGCCTCCCATGATCATGGGATTCATTCATGTGAGTAATGTGTGCCAGAAGGAAGTGATTACTTTTAGCAGACTCTGGAAAGAGCACACACAAGAAGAAGCTCGACTCATAATAAGAGAAAAGAAGATGGGAGCAACTGAAGATCAAGCTCTCACTATCCAAAGAAGACCCCTCAAGCAATGAGGAATATGAAGAACTCAACTCTTGAAGAACCTTTTATCCATATTATTATTTAGATAAGAAGTGATGAATGAAGAAGATGATGAAGTTGAAGGTTCAAGAAGGAGTCTACCCACGAAACAAATAAAGATAAGTATTCAATTGTCATTTCATGATATTGTTTTGTTATGCATTTGTTTATATTCATTTAATGTATTATGCATGATAGAATGTTTGAATTAATGACAGTATACTACTAATATGCATGTGATGGGTAAGTAGCTCATGGTGCTATACAACTCTCCATTGCTACTTATCTAGAATGAAACCTCTTTGCTGACATATTGGATTAGTGCACAATCTCAATGATGTCTTGGTAGAGATGGAAGGCATCTAGAAAAGTTTCCGTGAGATATGGATGAATGTTGTATTGGCTAAAATAGTTGCATAATCATATATCTTGATGCAAAAGAATCTTTCATTATGAATATACCTTAAGAAATGTTTCTAACCATACAACTAATGCATTTGGCTTGTAGGAAAGATCATGTAAAATCGCCTACAAGCAAAGAAGGATGAGACTTGTTCCAAAGAACAAGTGACGACGGTTCAAGAAATAATCCAAGATAAAGAATAATATGACGAATGCAGTGACATCATTTATGCAGAACCTTCCAGCTATGAAGAAGTAACCAAGAAAAAAGAGAAGACCAGTTCAAGAATAATGATGTCTAGGATGCAGTATCAATACATGAAGGGAAGTTCGTAGTTCCATCATGCGACAGATGGAAACATCATGGGATACAAGGCAAGATTCATAGCACGATGGTTCTCATGAAAAGAAGGCATAGACTACAAAGAAACATTTGCAGCCAGTGGGAGGAATAATTATGTGTGCAAATGAAAGAAGGCATTGTATGAGCTCAGAAGACACCCATGGGATAATACATACATGAGGAGCTTGAAAAAGATGACAAGCTCATAGATGGGTGCGAGAAGAACTTTTGAAAAAGTTCAAGATAGAGGATCTTGGTATCCAGTGATCCTAGATGGATACATAGAATATTAGTAGCAGAGGAAGCTACTTGTCACTCCGGTACATAATGTTTCGGTGCATAGAGTACAAAAGACAAAGGGAGTATCATGCTCCGCTTCAGAGGGAGTGACTACAGAAGATCCCGAGGTTCGAAATGGTACGATAGGATGGATAGCTTATTGATGACTCTAGGCTTTACCAAGAGTAAAGTGGATTCCAACCTTTGCTTCAAGGTTGAATGCAGAAGACCAGTAATGGTCCTGTTATATGTCAATGACTTGTTCCTGACAGAAAAGAGGAACTCATTAAAGTTGCAAGAAGGATACTTGCTTCCGAGTTTGAGATGAAGGACTTGGGGATGATGCACTATGTTCTAGGAATGGAGGTGTGGACAAGGGAAGTATGTAGTAGAGATCCCGAATAGGTTCAGGATGATGGTATACAAGACCATGACCACACCTATGGCATCGAACCTGAAGCTATTGAGTGTTGCTTCATCAGAGTCAGTTGGTGCCACGATGTATCGTCACATGATTTTTTCCTTGATGTACCTAACGAATACAAGACCAAATATTTTCTTTGCTGTGAACACATTGAGACATGTTCACCTAATGGTTGCAAAGAATGCAGTGAGGTACCTGAAGGGTACAGTTGAGTATGGGCTCAAGTATGATACAAATCAGAAGATTAACCTAGAGGGTTATGTGGATTCGTATTAGGCAGGTAGTGCCATTGATAGGAAGAGCACTTCGAGGTGCTACTTCAGTATGAGATCAGGCATGATCTCTTGGTTTGGTAGGATAGAGTCCTGCATAGCACTGAGTACAGTCGAGGCAAAAGATGTTTCCACTTGTGATTTGGGAGGTAGTATGTTTCTTTTGAAAACTACTATTTAATTTGATTGATCTGACTTGCATTTTGGCATGATGCAGAGAGGAGCAGTGAAGCTCCAGTTTATGATCTAGATCGAGATCTCTCGAAAGAGGGAGTTCTAGCATAGCTGGTAAGACAGGTTTTCTAGGCATAAATCTTGGTGAAGCTTGTAGGTTGCTCATATGTAAACGGTCCTGTAGGTTGTCCCCGGATGTTATCGGTCCTGGCAAAGCTTGCAGGTTATCCTTGGATGTAATCCGCCTGATGTGATTCTATGCTAGAAATGGCCAGAGTGAAGGGAGAAGCTTGGTGTTCTCTAGATCAAGGTTCCTTCCAAAGGGAAGTGATGATTTCATGAGCCCTTCTGATATGGTGAGAGGATTGTTCCTTCCATGGTCAGATATAAGTGTTGTGTCTTTCTGACATGGTGAGAGGATTGGTTCCTTCCATGGTCAGATGTAAGAGTTGTGACATGGTGAGAGGATTGGTTCCTTCCATTGTCATATGTATGTGATGATGCCACATCCAGCATGAAAAAGGGCTGGCTCTGTGATGACACATCTAGTATGAAAAAGGATTGGCTCTTTGTACATCCCACATCCAGCATGAAAAAGTTTTGGCTCTATGATGACACATTCAATATGAAAAAGGATTGGCTCTGTGTAGATCTCACATCTAGTATGAAAAAGGACTAGCTCTGTGATGACACATCCAGTATGAAAAAGGACTGGCTCTATGTAGATCCCACATCTAGTATAAAAAAGGACTAGCTCTGTGATGACACATCCAATATGAAAAAGGACTGGCTCTGTGTAGATCCCACATCTAGTATGAAAAAGGACTAGCTCTGTGATGACACATCAAGTATGAAAAAGGACTAGCTCTGTGTAGATCCCACATCTAGTATGAAAAAGGAATAGCTCTGTGATGACACATCCAGTATGAAAAAGGACTAGCTCTATGTAGATCCCACATCTAGTATGAAAAAGGAATAGCTATGTGATGACACGTCCAGTATGAAAAAAAACTGGCTCTGTGTAGATGCCACATCTAGTAGGAAAAAGGACTAGCTCTGTGATGACACATCCAGTATGAAAAAGGACTTGCTCTATGTAGATGCCACATCTAGTATGAAAAAGGACTAGCTTTGGGATGATACATCCAGTATGAAAAACGACTGGCTTTGTAGATGTGAATCCATCATGAAAAAGGGTTGGCTCTATCGATGAAGACCTACATGGAGGCTAGGCCTACAACCAACATGAAAAAGGGTTGGCTCTGTAGAACTTCCTATGACAAGAAGAATGAAGAGATAGCACCATTTGATTGAGATAGCGGAAGCAATGATGATAATGATGATCCAGTGATGATCCAGCTTTAATGATGATCCAGATCCAATGATGATTCAGACTTGAAAATGAAGATGACTTGATGATGAAGATGACTTGAAGATGAATATGAATTGATGATGATCCAGATGATACAGAGAAGAAGACTTGTGCTGATAAATTGTGTCAAGAGAATACCTTCCTAGTTAAGAGGGAGTGTTGGTGTATTTGTAACTTCGAAATGTATTCACTTGTATATCTTATATATTGTACCCTAATGTTTATTCTGGGAAGTATCTATAATATAATTGAGTCATGTTATGCCTTGATGCTCCGATCGGGAGATTCAATAATGTAAACAAGTCATGTAAAGTCATTGAGGTTAACCCTCCATTGTAAGTCAGGGCAATAGTCCCCTCAATTGTGTCAAGGTTAACCCTCCTTGTTGATTGGAGGGAAAAGTCCCCACAGTTGTGGGGCACTAGGGTTATTAGACTATTCTAGAGATGTCATCTCTATCAAGTAATTGTTAAGTGGGGCCGACATGTTGAAGTGGACATTAAGTGAACAAAAGAATATAAATAGAGAGTGAGTCTCTCTATTTATCACACACACACACACACTCATTGGGGGGCATGAGTGAGAGAAGATAAGCTCTCTCAAGTGTGAGAGAGATAACAAGATGTGGAGATCATCTTTTCTGTTTTCAGGTTTTACTGCTGCCATTGGTGCTCATTCTATCTCTGAGGAAGTTGTGGGGTTTTCTCCTTTGTGGTTTCCCCGAGGAAAATTCTTTGTGTCTCTTGTCTCTTGTATTTATTGCTGTGCATGTTATTCTCTCAGATAAGATCCTAAGATCATATTGCTTGAATGATAAAAATCTAACATTTTCAAGCCAATCCATTCCTATTAGGACATCGTAAGATCCTAAAGGTAACACATTTAGCTTTACTTGAGTTTCAAACTGACTCATAAACAAATTACAATTTTCAACATAATTTACCACCTTTCTTTTAGTTCCTATGGCTAACTGGACCAACCAGGATTTTTGAAACTTTTTAAAGGATAATTTGCACTTTTCCACAATGCTAGGAGACATATAACTTAATCTAGCACATGGATCAATCAGGATGGAAACAGAGAAATTTTGCATCATACCTTGCACTTCCACCATGGAAGTTTGGTGATCTGCTTTTATGTTCTCTAGAGATGCATTTATCCTGTGCATCTCGTTTGCCACATCTCCAACTATTTCCTATTCCTAGACAGTGTGTATGTTAATGATATTCCCCTTCCAGTTCAGACAATATTTGGCGTAATGCGGTCCTTGACATTCCCACCATTTGATGGGTTCCCTTTGTTCAGTATTTTTAATAAAATTGTTAGGAATATCCCTACCTTTTGATGATGCAGTACTCTGGGGTATTTTATTCTTAAAATCAGTTTTTTGATAGTTATTCTTGGATAATTTCTAAGATTTACTCCCAAAACTCTTGTTTTACTTGAATCCTCTTATTCTTTGGTTAAAATGACATGTCTTTTTAGTCTTCCAGTTAGGTAAACTTTATCTTTTCTTACTCTTCCCATAACAAAAATAATCCTTTCTCATAGCTTCCTCCAATTTTTTTGGATTATCAAACTCAATCCTATATTTGAAGCTAGTAGGTAGACAACTTAAAAACCGTTGAATTTTAGGATTTTCATCTATTATGTATGGTACATATCTTAACATACTTAAAAACTTGTTTCTCAACTCTTTCATGGACATGGAACCCAACTTTAATTCATAAAACTTCTTGGCCCTTTCCTCGCAGTATTATTCAAATAGAAACTTTGTTTTAAAATACTTCTTAAAAACTCTCCAGGTTAAGTACTTATCTTTCATATTTTTGGCCATATTTATATCCTGCCACCAGATATCGGATTTTTCAGTCAAATTGTAAATAACCATTATAGCCTTTAGTCTGTTAGAATAGTTGTAAATCTAGAAGTATTTCTCCATTCCTGACAGCCAAACTTCTACTTCCTCACCTTTCTCTACTTCCCCGTTGAACATGGGAGGTTTTATTTTTCTGAATTCCCAAGAAATTTCTTCGTAGGGTTTATACTTCCTTCTCCTAAGTTTATGGGAATTTTCACTACTGTCACTTATGTACTTATACCTTCCCTTATGTGACCTTTCATTAACCTTTGAAGAAGATTCACTATCAGAATATTTTACTTTCTTTCCTTTACGTTTGTAAGAGGTTGTTTCAGAATCAGTTTCATAAACATTTCGTTTATATTTTCCTCTATTATTCATATTATCTAGTAACATTTGATTCATTTCCAGAATCCTTTCATTATCTAATTTGGTAATCTGCAGTTCCTCTTTTAACTCCTTAACTGTCTGTATTAACTCTGGATTGTTCAAATATACATAAAAATTGTCAGGATTGTTGTGTTGAGAACCATTTTCTGTAGATGCTTCAACACCTTCCATTTTCTTGCAAAACAGATTTTATATTTATGTATAGAAAAAATACAAATAAAATTAGTATATTGGTTTTCTTACTTAGATGCGAGTGAGCCAATCAGGCCTAGTGTTTGGAAACTCACTCCGATACCACATGTAACATCCCTAAAAATTTCGTAAAATGATTTTTATTTATTTATTACTACATGTAACTTGTGATACTTTAGGAATAAATTAAGGATATGTTATACTTCATAGATCATTTGTCGTAACGTAAAGGTTTAACCCTAAACGCAAGTTTTACTTGTCTGTAATAGTTTTTCAAATGCATGTTTTGTTGCGAGTGTTATCAATATTACATCATGCATTATAGTCGAGAATGTTTTATGACAATAGTTGTTTGTAAAACTCTATTAAGACCGTTTGTAGTTTTTCTTCAGTTTGGTTCTACTTTTGAGTTGTTCAAGGAAATAGGCCATAGTATTACTTAGTATTTTCGACTAATGCATGAACCTTTGTTTAACTTGTGCAAGTGGGTGGATCACCTAGACAAGAAAAGCTAAAGAACAACTCAAAGTTCAAAAGCCACAAGTGATAAGGAAAAAACGTCATCCTATATCCTTGGGAAAAAGACCTAAACCTTAACTTTAGTTTTGATGATGTCTTACTATATCTACCTTTTTAACCTAAGTAAAGGTTCTCACTAAAGTACCCACTAAAATACCTTACCAAAGCATATAAATTGAAGTGTTTTCACCTTTGGATATGATAATATTCCAAGCAAACATATGCTAGTTCTGTGTATGTGTGTAGCCTTGAGTCCTTAAGACTTTGATGCGACTCTTGACAATATAAAGGACATGGAATTAAATTTGTTTATTATTCGACCATGTGAAAACAATAAAGATCCCAGTTGGTGGAAACCAAACCTAGTGAAAAACCCTAGGAGTTTAATGCACCTCAAAAATCACATCCATCCATTCGAAAGGTTTTCACCCACTGTGAGTTGTTTTCCATTTATGCATTTGGTTTCTGGTTGTCTACTAACTTCACCAATATTTTGTCTACGAAATGAGATGGAGGAGCCATCACCTTTGGCTTTGGAAACCTCATGATAGAAAGTTAAATTCGTGGATAGGGTTTTATAGTTCCACAGAGTCGTTAATACTGAGAAGGGTAAGCTTCTCTGTAATTATGATATATATTTTCTTGTTTTTATAGAAAGGTAACAAAACTATTGTTTTAAATTTTGGAATTAATGCAACAAATTGCAGGAGATACACAGGTCAATTTATCTATGACGAAGGTCTTAGGTTGGACATTAACCGTGAAAGTTCTCCAACTAGTTAGAATCATGGCCTATCCTTGTGGTATCCTGTAGCAACAATCTTAGTCTTGTGGGGTTTCCATTCTATGCTGGTTCATCGATATGAGAGTGATGCATTTGCTTCGGTATAGAAAGAACTTGATACTGTAAAAGGATTTCTTCCATCCTCTGTGGAGTCGTATGACTATGCCACTCTATATAATTTTGTTTAGTTCTAGAACTTGTTAATACTTTGAGTACCCGTGAGGGTTTCGATACGGTATATTTGTTTATTTTGTTATTTAAGTCACTGTTTAAATTCCAGAAATGTAAGGAGTCATTTTTTGTGGAGTATTACAACTATGCCACTTTATTTTGGATGATATTATAGTTAAAATATATTTATTCCAGTTATTTCTATGTGCAAAATATTCAGTCCCTTTTTATTGACTCGTGAGGGATTCATAGCTTATTTTAGTTTGATAGTGCACAACAATGTGGCCATGAGCCTTATACTGTCTAATTTGTTTTGGGATTTGAAACAACTTCCATTATAGTTTACTTCTTCTATAAAAAAATAAGGAAATCATGTTGGTAAGAAACCCATTGGGCCTATCTGTAAACAATGCTAAAATTGTGTTTAAGGTTTTCTGCAGCGACTGTTTAAACTTCTTCTTATTTATTTTTATACTCCAATGTTTATGTTTATTGTAGCATGAAGGTCTGATAGCTTACTGTCAAATTTTGGTTTCAGCTAAGGAACCTTGGTCGTAGTTTAATATTGATTTACTTTATAATAGAAGTGTTTACGGGACAAAACCCGTGAGGTTTCTCTATGTACCTTCTTTACTTTACATACTATAATGGAAACTGTGTGTTAACATGATTTACATTTAATTTAAAAAGTCCTTCAATTATTTACCAGTCTTATTGCAAGAACTCTCGGTGAATTCGTAAAGTAAAAAACACAAGATCTTTTAAAGCAGCTAGGGTTATTTTACTGTTTACAGTTAAATTTGTAGTTAACTTATAAACAATAGCATTCGACTATGGAGTTCTTGCCTTTCTATGGAGTTTTTTAGATAAGGGTCATAAGGCCTCTTTCCATAGACTATGAGTGCTAAACTAAATGATTAAGTAGGTCTTAATAATTTGTTATCTAGTAACTATCCTTCAATTGACAGTTAGCATATTTCTGAATATTTTTTTTTTTTAAAGAAATCAATTATGAGACTTGCTAAACTAAACTCTATGGGGTTGTAAGTAAGTCTTAATAATTTGTTATCTAGTAACTATCCTTCAATTGACAGTTAACATATTTCTAAATAATTAAAAAAAAATCAGTTATGAGACTCTTATCGATATTAATTCTATTTATAAAAAGACGTAATAGATCCATAATGGCCAATTGGTAATAATGTGACTATGTAGAAGAAGTGAACTCAATTTATAAAAGATCCAAGGTTTCATCTTTTGGTGAAGTTCTTATTTGAGTATTTTTACTTTGATTATTTATTTTTACTGGTCATGAGACTGTACGTACAAACTTTCATCACAATTCAAGAGAATTTAAACTTGGTTTGGTTAACCATAGTGTTTCGGAAATAAATAATCCCTAAGGCTGTAATTTCCTTTTGCAAGAGAGATACTACAGAAACAACACCAGCCTGACTTGAAGCCTGTAACTAGTGCTACGGTCCGTTGATGGTCTCGAATTGGTGTTACTAAAATGATTTAATTATTAAGAAAAAACTGGCTTAAGATACCCTTATAAGATCTAGCTTAGTTGTTTCTAAATATGTGCCTATACTTATTATGTAATTGAAGGTTCGGTTTTACTAACTGTAATTGTTTGTAATAGTTTTAAATTTTAAATTAAGAGTTGTGGCTAAATACCGGTCTTATAATTATCAGTGGATGGTAAAGAATATAAATATATCACGTATATTTGCTATAATATTGAACATACATAATGATTCCATCATTCTGGTACTATTGCTCGAACATAAATTCATATCTTCCTGTACTAGAGTATGTCACTTCGGTGAGAGAAAAAATACAGGAGATAATTTATCTTCATTTCTCTATCAATCGGTTTCTATGAAAATACTAAATCCTACAATCATTGAATAATTATCCATTTACTATAAGCTCGTTTTAAACACATTACATCTTTCTTAAACAAAAGCAAAAGAATGTCATTATACATATTAGAGTTGGAACCTGGATGTCTTGTAGAAAAGGGACTAACATCGAAGGGAGACTGTTCCACCTAACCTTTTCATGAAGCATCCAAATCACTTGCTTAGGACCCCGAGCTTGTTCACTGAATCACTAGGATAAGGATCTCCGCCACACAACAGACTTCTGCAACTTAGCACTCAGTAGTATATTTAACTCATCAAATTACTTTAGCTATCCCCTCATCAAATTCATGATGTGCTCAAATTTCAATTTGCAGCAGTCACAAACTTCATTCTCTGAGAATTCAGAATGAATGGTGAGCCTCCTGCTCAACTTGATGGTTTATATAATATTGCCTAGGTATTTGGGTTATTTTTGGAATTTAATGAGCCACTAGCTTAGTTCCCCCTCTCAAGGAAGATGACCACTTTTTTATGGATTATTCTCTTGCAACAGCTAGAAAGTGAATGATAGTGCTGCCACTTGCCAACTAGCCTTCTATAGTTGATCCTTCCTCCTAGTGGGTCAATGAACACTCATTTAAAAGTCTCCCATGAATAGGTGTCTCCTTTTATTAATTATTAAAATAAATAATTCTTCAATTACAGTCATCCTTGACCCACTTAGTCATAAACTTTGCAATAAAAATTAACATAATGTTTTTTTTTTTCTGAAATAAATAATAAATATTTATTTTTCAATTTTGGGTATGTTACAAACTCCCTCTCTCTTCAATTTTCAGGGGTTTCCCATTCCACAAGATCTTTAACAAACTCCTTATTGGAGAACAAAAGCTCTGTAATGGGGACAATTGGAATCAATTAAATTCCCAACATGCACTCTCTCCAATAAGCTAGTGCAAACCACAACGCACTACCCCGTTTATTTTCCCACAAAACCCCCATTGCTCTATTCTCCCTTGTAAATTCGGGTTCATATACAGTAATGTTCACAGGGACATGCCACCATTCCTTTGCAAACCTTATTTCCAAAGCAACCAGAGTTGAGTGGCTATGAGATGCACATCTCCATATGCTTCTCCTACAAGTGCTGTAGAATAATATGCATTTATATCCTCGCTGCTTCTCTCTTGGATCCTACCATCTGAAAATTCTGTGATTACACTAGCCCAAGAATGCAGCTTCAATATATCGAAATTTTGCAACCATGTATACAATGATTGTTCACCAAAACTTAGAGTCATGAAATCGTTCACAATTGAGTATACATGTGGCTTAAATATTTGATCCCAACTGCAATTGAGCTTGCCCAGGATAGCAATGGCATAGCAGAAATAACCCAAATGGAAATGGTGATCATTGTAAACACCAAAGCCAAAATATGCACTAGAGTCCCTAGCACCCTCTCTGCTGACCAATCCTCCCCAGTTATTATCATACATGAAATCATTTCCTTAGAAGCTCCCATCCAACCATGAAGTCAGGGATTTCTCCAGATATTCTTTCACACGAGGTATGACATTTTGGCACTGGAATTTTTCTACAATTAATGCACACCTCGCTACTCTTGCAACAACCTTCTCATAAAAATAAGTAGATGGGATCTTAATAGGTTGCAGATTACTTACATCCTATTCTAGGGCTATGACAATAGGATTTATAGCCTCCTCATGCAATCCTTTCATTGAATACCAACCTATAGTAGGAGGGGTTTCTTTTAAAATCCATGAATCACCCACAATGCCAAGAATATCTCCATCCATGCGATGATAACCGAGGTTGGGTAGTACCATATTAGATGCAGGAAAAACTAGGATTTGCCTATGTACATAGTGTGAAAGCATGAGTAACTCACCTTTCCCTTTCTTCTTCCATTCGTATCTAACCTTGTAGGGCATTCTAAGATCCACCAACCAGGAGACCAGATAAGCTCTGCTGAACCGATCTAAAATCTGCTCCTTTGCATATGCAACTTCTCCATATTTGTCTAAGAGTATGCTGTCCTTAAATAGCCTTGATAGGATCCATAAATGCTCAAATCCATGTTGAGAGAAAGAGAATTGGAGCTGTAAATGAGCCATATATGTCCATTGTCGAAGTTAATCGTATGCTTGGTGTCGTGATTGTGTGAAGAAACATTGATTAGTACGTGTATAGTGCTGAATTGAAGGTGTTATCTCTAAGGTTGTTTGATCTTTTACCTTAAGGTTTTTTATTGTGATGAGTTTTTATTTTTAATTTTCACCTTGTTTTACGCCTTATTCTTTGATTGAATGTTATTATTGTTTTTTAGTCTTTTGAACCTGTTGAGGCCTGGAAAATCGCAGGCGGCAACAGTAAGGGATTCTCCCCAATCAGCGTTCCCAACTATCCCACTGACTGTTTGGTATAGGGAATCCGTCCGGTTCGCGGTCCAGCTACCGTGAGTCAAGTAACAAAAAAAAACAAAGTTTTACCGGTTGCGGCCCGGTCCACCAAATTTTTTGTATTTTAACTTAAGAGATGAAATGCACGTGCCTAACTAAGGGCAAGGTGATTAGACTATGAGGGGCGGTCACGATGTGATGTGCAGGTTCTTACCTCTCGTCTTATACCCGCAAGCAACCAAATCACATACAATAAGAAACAAACTAATTATCCAAACTATCCCTAGGGAGCGAGCCATCAATTTTAAGTGAGTAATTCAATTTTTTGCACATGCAGTATGAAGGACTACAGTTAGCTGATACTCCATTCAACACATGAACAATCACAAATATTTAACAACCAGGTAGCCGATTGCTGTATGAAAACCAATATTACTCACATGGAAAGATCATGAAAATACCGAAGAACATTTAATAAGAGCACGTAGGTTCAGGAAACTAAACATTCTCACAGTAAATGAAAAGTAGCTGAAAACGAAATAGTTCCTTTTCAACATCATTCATTGAAATGCATTGATACATTCCATTTCACTTTCTCCAACCAGGTAAATTTGCAGTTTCCTTTTGGAAAACGAAGTAGTTCCTCTTACAAGCAAACATTACAGTTTTTTTCCAGGGGAAAAATCCCCCTTTCAGTCATGCTTCCCGTTATTTAAACCACAACTGTTGTCTCTTCAGCTGCCCTCAGTGTGTGATCTTTTAGGACCCTTCACAATTCAGTTTCCTCTCTGGTCATTACGTTTTCCCCATCATTTCCACAGGCGTTTATCTTCTGACAGTAACTGCTGAAAATGCCTCGTCGGTGCCTCTGTCATTCGTTTATGTTGTCCTTTTCTTTGCGATACGTTGCTTCAGCGATCTATGGGATTCTCTCTGCATACAACTTTGGTGCATTATCCACTAAATTGAGATGTTATGCATCTAAAATTTCTAACCATACTGATAAATCCACAAGGGGCTGGCCTGGTTCATCCGGGCGAGAACTCGCGGCAAAAATACATCGGCGGTTGGGCGATACTTGGATCGGACGGGAAAAGACTTCTACATCAGATGGGACAAGGCTTTCAGGAGCTGCAACGATGGAGGAGCATAAGAACCAGGTAAGTGACAACACGGGCGATAAAGGCAACCGGACGCCGGACAAGGAGGGTATCGGAGGCTAGATTGCTCTACCACCCGCAACGGCGGATGATTCAAAGGTTGAGCGACGCGGGCGGGAGAAAAGAGCAATGAGTCGGATGTCGGGTGAAACTCTAATCGGGGATGACTTTATCCTCCCAGCCGCAACGGTGAGCCATTAGAAACTTAGGAGCAAGCGATCGAAACACGAATCGGGCATCGGATGAAACTCCAATCGGGCGTAAAGTTTGATCAAGGAGCCACAACGGTGGGCGAGTTGAGGCTCAACATCTTCCGAAAGAGGTCCGATCCAAAGCGCAAACCAACAGTGTTAAGGATTAATTGCAGCCAAAAAAAAAAATTCTTTGTTAAGGCAACATTTTCATGTTCTATGGGTATTAAACAGACCACACGACCCAAACTAAACTGAACGAGGAAAACAAAATAGCGAGCATTCAACTTCAAGACGAACAGATATGTTCGAGGGGACAAGCCTTTAACAATCAGTCCAAGCAAAGTGATGAGGAGGGGTCCCAGAGTTTAAGTAAAAAATAAAATCGGGGAGGAAAAGTTGCGGCAGCAACAACTGGCGATTTCCTGGTGAACCTAGATCTCTGGGTGATTTCTTTCTTGAATGGCAGACTGTTCCATAACAAATGTATCCATTGAACTCTTCCAGCTATACAAATTTCTCAATAACAGAAGTGTGTACCTTAATCATTGATATCAGTCCAGTTCGGGCGATGAAAGTCCAGATTTTAGAGTCCGGATAACTCTGCTGAGGCCAAAATATGAGTTCATTATTAATTTTGCTTTCAGGTAGCCGACGACATTGGACACCACAGGATTGTAGCAGGTGATGAACAGAAACGTTCATTTGTTCCTCACTCCCATGCCATTTTAGCAACTTTTATGCTTTTGGGTTTTGTCCCCTTTTAATGCGAGTCTTCATGCGTGCCTTTCTTACTGAATTTTAATTCAGGATCCTCTATCCCATAGTGCCCTTTTGTGTGAGCGATGTGCTTAAAGTTTCAGCTCACGGACGGAGAGGATCATCGGCAAATTAGTACTTTATGATCTAGATTTAGCTTTGAAGCATGATGTCTTCATAGGAATTCTGACTCTTATCTGCCTTCTGGCATTCGTTTCCTGGCATGGGATCATTTATATTTAACACTATGTTCATCTTGCTCTTCTCTGTGGGTCCCCTTTCATCGCCCGTCAGACTTTTAAGTGTAAAGTGTATGGAGCCTCAGCATAGTATTCTAGACTTTTGAATCTGATTGACGCTACAGGGGTTTAAACAGGACCTCAATGCACACAAAAATTTCGAGAAACTATTTGGTGGAAGGAATTCACATGGAAACCCACAGTCTAACTATTCAACAAATGTTTACTATTTCCAGAAATTTGGAGTTCCCCACATAACCATGAGTTAACCACCTTTATTGAAAACAAAGACTCAAATTAAAACAAATGAAATCATAACTCAACACAGCTTATTTATGTACAAGTCAGAAAGTTCAAAAACAACTTAAGAAAAATAAGGTTTGAGAACCAGACCATTAACTGGCAGGTTCTCCTCCCATCCCTGTAAATCCTGTAACATATAAGTAGCAGGGCCAAGTTTAGTGGTGATTTGAAACAGACCTACCCATAACTGTTGGAACTTAGTGTGCTTCCCTTTCTCATCATGGGGATGATCCCATTTGAGAACAAGGTCTCCCACTTCTAGGTCCCTTTTTCCAGCTTTATGTTTGTCAAACCATCTCTTCACTACCTCCTGCTGCTGTTGGAAACGCTCTCTAGCCTTGGATCGGGCCTCCTCTGCCTTCAGAAGATTGTATATTCTTATTTGGAGAACCTCATCATCTGACCCCTTAGATTCCTGAGCTAGTATGGAAGATGGGCGCATGATGTTGGGGGGCAAGATAGCTTCCTTACCGTATACAAGGGTGAACAGTGACACTCCTATTGCAGACTTGGGGGTGACTCTGTCAGCCCATAGGGCATTGGGTAAGGCCGAGTGCCAACTTCGCTGGTTTTCTATGATGATCTTTTTTAGGATTCTAATGAGGTTTTTATTTGAGGATTCAGCCAGGCCATTCCCTTGCGGATAATAGTTAGAAGAATAGTGTAATTTTATACCTTTCTCATGAGCAAATGCAGTAATATTAATGGAAGAAAAGTACTTAGCATTATCAAAAAATAATGAACTTGGAACCCCAAACCTGGTCATGATATGATCTTGTAGAAAACTGATGACTTCGTCTTCGTTTATCTTGCGCAAGGGGATAGCTTCGACCCATCGGGTGAAATAATCAGTTGCAGTAAGAATATACATGTGTAGCAGGGAGGAATTCAGCTTTATTTCTCCAATGATTTCTATTCCCCATTGCTCGAAAGGCTCCGTAATCATTACAGGCTTTAGAGGTGCTGCTACTCTAGGTTGTCTTCCACCACATCTTTGGCAAGCATCACATTTTCTGACGTGCGCATGTGCATCCCGGAAGAGCGTTGGCCAATAGTAACCGACCCTAAGGATTTTGTGGGATGTAGTGTCTCCTGAATAATGTTCGCCGGCCGGACCATCGTGTAATTCAGACATTACTTTCTCAGCGTCTTCTCTTTCCAAGCATCTTAGAAGGACTCCATCATAGTTTCTTCGGAATAATATTCCTTCTACGAGTTGGTAGGAAGTTGACTTTAGACGCAAAGCTCTTCTTTGTTTGGAACTCCAATGTTCAGGAAATACCCCTGACTACAGGTAATGTAAAAGGTCTCTATACCAATATTCAAGAGCTGTAAATAAAGGACAAACATCCATTACATGCAACTCAGCTTCATCATCCCATGCTTGTTTTTCATCATTACTACTTCCAGTCATCAGCTGGCATAACCCATGACCTTTCACTATAGTGGCTGGTTTGAATTCCAAGTCGTATTCTTGAAGGGCTGTCACCCAGTTGCCCCTTCTTTCTCCCAATTCCTTTTGAATGAGAAGGGATCTTACGGCAGGGTAAGGGACTATTACCTTGGTTCGATTTTTTAGTATATAAGGCCTGAATTGCTTGACTACCTTAAATACTACGTATGCCTATTTGTCAACGGCTGGGTAGTTTAATTCAGCTCCTTGCAGCCTAGTACTCATAAAAGAAATTGGGCATTCATCACCCCCGTCTTCCTTTTGTGTAAGTACGGCTGCCAATGAATCATCGGACGCAAATGTATATATAATAAAATCCTTGTCAAAATCTGGACTTTTCAGAGAGGGTGCATGTGCAACAGCAGTCTTGATTTTACTGCAAGCATTCTTTTATGTTTCAGTCCACTTAAATTGTGTATTTTGCTTAACCATCTGCTGTAATGGTTTAACAGTCTGGGCAAAATCAGGCACAAACCTACGCACAAAATTTATCATTCCCATGAAGGATTGCATCCCTTTTTTGTTATGAGGCATAGGGATTTGCTCAATAGCCTTAATTCTTTCTGGATCTATGGATATACCCCTCTTCGAAACTATATGCCCCAGTAACTTGCCTTCGGTAACCGCGAACACGCACTTCTTAGGATTGAGGGAAATACCATATTTTCTGCAGCGTTCAAAGATTTGCTTTAAGTGGAACGCGTACTCCCCTCTTTTCTTCGAAAAAATGGTGATGTCGTCCAAGTAGACCACCACACTTCGCCCAATCAGTCCGCGAAAAGCTATGTCCATCGCTCTCTGAAATGTTGCGCCAGCATTAATCAGTACAAAGGGCATTCTTCTATATGCGAAAGTTGCCCATTTAGTTCTGAATTTCATCTTCAATCGATCTTCTTCGGATACCAATACTTGGTTGTAGCCAGAGAAACCATCTAACAATGAAAACATTTCAGAACCAGAAACCATCTGAAGCAATTGCTCCATGGGAGGTACCGGGTAGTTGTCTTTATCCGAGGCATGGTTTAAGTTTCTGAAGTCCATGCACAGTCTGATTTCTCCCGACTTTTTCCTGACAGGCACCAGGTTTGACACCCATTCAGAATGCCTGACTTTAAAGATGATTCTAGCGTCCAGCAATTTCTTCACCTCGCTTTGAATCAGCGGCTCCAGCTTGGGGTGCATTTTTCTTAACGGCTGTTGATATGGCTTAACGCCAGCTTTAATAGGAATGATATGCTTAATAATACCAGCGTCGTAAGTTTTCAAATCTGCATACGTCCAGGCGAAGACATCCTTGTACTACTTAAACAGACTGAGAAACTTGTCCCTTTCCGCGGGTGAACAACTTTTGCCGAGGTTCACGAACTTGGGATCCGTTTCAGTCCCTAAGTTAATTAGCTCGAACTGTAGAGTTGAGCTGTGTGTCTTCACATTAGCAGGTCTTCTAAATTTCTCATTCAAGTCAAACATTTTTTCCAACGTCCTGACTCCTTTGGGAATGAAATTGTTATATTTCGTTTCAGCCTGATGTTCCTCATCGTCTATGATAGCCCCTTTAAAGACTTCATCGTTTGTCAAGCATTCAATTATCTGCTGATCATCGTCAAATACTCGCAGGTTGGTGATCATGTCCGGTACTGAAGGCCTGAAAAGTAATTCAATAGAGCATTTGTTATTAGTGGGAACCAGCGTGGCAGCTGATGTAGCTAAAAGATCAGCAGCTGCGTTTTTTATCCTTGGGATTGAAATAATGTTAAATGCATGAAATTTTCTAAGCAAATCCCATACCTCGTTTT
>LPNX010894841.1:4538-32936 GCA_001517045.1 Pseudotsuga menziesii
CATCAAAATCACTAAGAGGGTATGCATATTATGTTTGTTTTATTGATGAATTTTCTAGGAAGACATGGGTTTAGTTCATGAACAACAAAGATGAAGTATTCTGCAATTTCAAGGAATTCAAAGCCTTGATCGAGAATCACACTAAAAAGAAGATCAAGACCTTTCAATAAGATAATGGCGGAGAATTCACTTCGAATGAATTCAAAGAGCTACGTAAAGAAACAATGATTAAGAGGGATTGCAGAAAGGAAGAATAGAAATATCATGGAAGCTCAAGAGCAATGCTTCATGATCAAGACCTTCCTATGAATCTTTGGGTGGAAGCTGCCAGAACAGCGGTGTATGTACAGAACCATACTCCACATAGAGTACTCGAGAACAAGACTCCTGAAGAAGTCTTCTCTAGCAAGAAACTAGAAGTCAGCCATCTCATAATATTCTGTTGTCTTGTGTACATACACATTCCAAAAGAGAAGAGAACAAAATTAGATCCTTCAGGAAAGAAGGGTATATTTGTGGGATACTCTAAAAGCTCGAAGGCTTACAGAATATACTTCCCAAGATTCAAGAAGATTGACATCTGCAGGGATGTCACATTTGATGAAGAAACGGCTTAGAACAAATCCAAAAAGAAACCTGCTGAAGAATCCGAAGAAGTAAAAGCACCGAAAATTCATGAAACAACCATGAATGAAGAATATCAAGAAGAAGATCGAGAATTTGAAGAACCACAAATACCTATAGATCCACCTCTAGAGAACAACCCTCATAAAAGGAAACCTACTTGGGTACAAGAACTTATCCAAGGTGCAGAAATTTATGGGGCTCCTGAAGAGAATCACAGAGAAAGAAAGAGGACCAGATCCTACTCCGGGTATGTAGCTTTACTATGTGATTTCATTGATAAAGAACCTTCAAGTTATGAAGAAGCGGTGGAATAGAGAGAATGGAAGGATGCTATGATCGAAGAATATCAATCGATCATGAAGAATGATGTTTAGGATGTTGTCCCAAGACTAGAAGGGAAGTCAGTTGTAAATTCCAAATGGATCTACAAGATCAAGCATGCTGCAGACAGTAGCATTGAAAAATATAAGCAAAGATTTGTCTCTAGGGGTTTATCTTATAAAGAAGGAATAGATTATGAAGAAACCTTTGCACCTGTAGCCAAATACACTTCCATTAGATTAGTAGTTGCTCTAGCTACAGTAATGAAATGGAAGATACACCAGATGGATGTCAAGACTCCTTTCTTGAATGGTGTAGTGGAAGAAGAAGTGTATGTAGAACAACCACCTTGCTTTGAGACAAATGATAGAGAGTCATGTGTGCATATTGAAGAAAGCCCTATATGGTTTGAAACAGGCACCCAGGACATTGTACAATAGAATTGATAGCTTTCTATCTAGTTTGGGATTTACCAAGAGTAAAGAATATTCCAACCTTTACTACAAGGTTGAAAATGGAAACCCAGTGATGCTTCTACTATGTAAATGATCTATTTGTGACAGGTATGTATGGGTTGATTGCTAATACAAAGAGAAATCTTGCTGCTGATTTTGAAATGAAGGACTTGGGTATGGTGCATTATTTTCTAGGTATGGAGGTGTGGTACAGCTCGGATGGAATCTTCCTTGGAAAAGGGAAGTATGTAGTAGATATCTTGAAGAGGTTTGGGATGATGGACTACAAGGGTATGGCCGCACCTATGGCATCGAAACTGAAGCTATTGAGCGATGCTTCATCAGAGTCTGTTCATGCTATGATGTATCGTTAGATGATTGGGTCCTTGATGTACCTAATGAACACAAGACTAGACATTTGCTTTGTTGTGAACACCTTGAGCCAGTTCTTGACAGATCTGAGAAATCTTCACTTGATTGCTGCAAAGCATATTCTGAGGTTCCTGATGGGTACAGTTGATGATGGGCTCAAGTACGATGGTAATCAAAAGATTAACCTGGAGGGTTATGTTGATTTATATTGGGAAGGCAGTTCCATCGATAGGAAGATCACTTCAGGGTGTTGCTTCAGTATGGGATTAGGTGTGATCTCCTGGTTTAAGAGGAAGCAATCCTTTGTGGTACTGAGTACAGCTGAAGTAGATTATGTCGTAGCTTGTTCGGATATTTGTGAGGTAGTATGGCTGAGGAAGCTACTATCTGATTTATTTGATCTCTAGTTAGATGCTACTTGTATACATTGTGACAACCAAAGTTGTGTGAAGTTGTCAGAGAATCCAGTGTTCCATGACAAGTCGAAGCATATAGAGATCAAGTATCACTATATTAGGAATATGGTGCAAAGGGGAGAAATGAAGCTCTAGTATGTTGCGACATATGATCAGATAGCTGATGTGTTGACGAAGCCATTGGTTGGAGTGAATTTTGAGTACTCCTGGGAGAAGCTTGGTGTTCTCCAGATCGAGGTCCCTTCCAAAGGGAAGTGATGAGTCTTAAATCCAATCTGATAAGCAAGTTAGATGTAAGGGCTGAACTATTCTTTCATGGTGAGAGGATTTGGTTCCTTCCATGTCAGATATGAGTGCTAAATTCCATTCTGGGAATGGAGGTACCTGGTCAGTTACCAGGAACACTCAATATGGGATTGAAAGAGCCATTTTGACAAGCAGGTCAGATGTAAGCGTTGAGCCATTCTATCATGGCTAAAGGATTAGGTTCCTCCCATGTCAGATCTGAGTGCTCGCCATTCTGACGAGTAGGTTAGATGTAAGGGCTACTGCCATTCTCTAGGAGGATGGAGGCACCTGGTCCATTACTAGGTAGCTTAGTCTCAGACTAGGGGCCATTCTTACGACAGTGTAGGATTTGGTTCCTACCAAGTCATATGTGAGTGCATGCCTTTCTGACGAGTAGGTCAGATGTGAATGCTGGCCATTCTGACGAGTAGGTCAGATGTAAGGGCTACTATCATTCTCTAGAAGGATGGAGGCACCTGGTCTGTTACCAGGTAGCTCAGTCCGGGACTGGGGGCCATTCTAACGAGGCTGTAGGATTTGGTTCCTACCAGGTCAGATGTGAGTACATGCCTTTCTGATGAGTAGGTCAGATATAAGTGCCGAAGCCTTTTCACAGATGATAGTGATGTCCTGTCATGCTGGTGAATGTGATTGTTGGTCCTTTCTAATGTGATTGTAAGCTCCTACATGATTAGATGTGAGTGTTGGGCGTGCCTTTCTGATGAGTAGGTCATATGTAAGTGCTAGTTGGGCCATTCTAATGAGTAGGTTATATATAAGCACTAAAGAAAACCTACATGATGGCTAGGCCTACAACCAACATGAAATAAGGTTGGCTCTGTAGAACTTCCTGTGATGAGAAGAATCATGAGATAGCACATATGATGATGACCAGAGGAGATCCAGATCGATCTATGATCCAGATCTAGTTATGATGACTCCGATAGATCCAAATCGAGTGATGATCTAGATCCAGCAGTGATGACCCAGATCAAGTGATGATCTAGATCCATTGATGATGTCTAGTGATGATCCAGATCGAGTGATGATCCAAATCTAGTGATGATGTCCAGTGATGATGATCCAGATCGAGTGATGATCTAGATCCAGAAAAGAAGATGGCATGAAGATAAATATGACTTGAAGATGAATATGACATGGAGATGTAGATGACGAGAAGATCTAGAGAAGAGGACCACTGATGAAAATTGTGTCGAGAGAATACCTTCCTAGTTAAGAGGGAGTGTTGATGTAATTGTAACTTCAGAATGTATTCACTTGTATTTCTTATCTATTGTAACCCAATTTTTATTCTATGATTTTATTATGTCATGTCATGCCCCGATGTTCCAATCAGGAAGATCTATAATGTAAACAAGTCATGTCAAGTCATTGTGGGTAACCCTCCTATTGTCTAAGGGTTAAAGTCCTCGTAGTTCTGGGGAACCAGGGTTATTAGACTCTCCTATAGAGGTTGGATTTAGTAGAGTTTTAGTCATGCTGGGATTAGTATAAATAGAGAGTTGGACTCTCTATTTAGTACAAAACACATACATACACAAGTGTAGCACATAGTTGAGGAAGGAGAAGACACTAGGGCTAGATAAGAAGAAGGTTAATGTTGTCGGGAGATCATCTTACTGTTTTGGGGTTTTACCTTTTGTGCTAATTCTATCTCTAAGGAAGTTGCAGGGTTTTCTCCATTTATGGTTTCCCTGAGGAAAAACATTGTCTTCATTGTCTCTTGTGTTTGATTACTGTACTTGTTGTTCTCTCAATTAAAGATCCTAACATAATGTTAGCTTGAATGTTGAAAAACTAACACTAGAGAGGTCATGTGTGGTGGCTTGATACATTATCTTTTCCTATCAATCCTTGGAAGCTTCCTTTAGTGTCTATGACCTAGGTTTTATGATCACTCAACCATGTTAAAGGTCTCTAGACCCATCATTAGTGATTAAAACAACCTAATGCTATCAATTCCCACACATAGGTAAGAATGGCCTCAAGAGGTAGCATATGGTGGTTTAAGGTGTTATTGGTAGTCCTAGATGCCTAGAAGCTTCAGTTAGGGCCTAAAGTAGAGGTTCATTTCTTGACAATGTCTAAGACCGCAGGTCCCTCCCTCCAACTTATATTTACTCCCCTCCCACCAATCCCTTCCCTTTTTATTTTTCCTCCCTCCATACCCCCCTAATATATCTCCCATACCCATCCCTCCCTTCCCCTTATATTTCTACTCCCTTCATCTCCCCATTTATGTCCCCTACCCATCCCTCCCTCTCATGATTCCCTCTACACCTTCCTCTCCCTCCTTTGAATCCCCCCCTATTAACTAATGTAATCTTGCGCCATGAGCCACCCCATAGACCACTTGGATGGAATATTGGGAATCTAAATGGTATTATAATGGGATAAGGGTTCCATTACTCTTTTCTACTCTCGTACCAAATTAGTTAAGAAAAAACGCATATGTGTTATAATGCATATGCGATATCAATCGCATATGTACTATATCGCATATGCGATATAGCACATGTGTGATATGAATAATCTATAATGCATATCCATTATAACACATATGCATGTTTTAAAAATTTAAAAAATCAACGGGAGTAAGGTTTGGCACTATATTCAGAATTAGCTTCGGACTTCTGAACCTATTGGCTAGGACAAAAAAAATAGGGCTATTTCCTGTATTTTAGAATTTTATCAATATTTTCAGCTTCATTGTCCTGTTTTACTTTGACAAGCAAAGTACCTTTTTATGAAAATTTTGAATATTGTAGACTACGATCTTACAATCCTGAATATGTAATTTTTTCCTTCAAATGTATGTTTTAATTATTTATTATTATTTTTCTAAATGACACATGTTAGTTTTCTAAAATAGATACATCAATTTTTTTTATATATCTTTTGAATTCATTCACCATTTTCCAAGAAAACTATATGGTGCACTAGAAGAGAGAGAGCTCTACAATACTATATATAGAAATGAAGGATTTCATTAATTTTTCCTCTAAAGGGTTGCACCTGCACAGAACATTTTTATTTCAATCTTTTCTGACTTCAATAATTAATAAAAAAAAATGAAACAATATGAATAAATAGTGTTGCACTAGGACCATATGTTCTTTACATGTCCTCACGATTTTATACAAAATTGAAATCATTTACCTCATATATTTTTGCACCCACACAAACATATATGTTATGATGTGCTGGAATTTTGAAAGCCCAATTTCACAGAAACTAATTTCAAACTCATTTACACACATTTTTTCTTCATAAATATTATATATTATTGTTGATGTATTTGTAACTTCAGAATGTATTAATCTATGTATCTTATGTCTTGTAACCCGATGTTTATTCTGGGATGTATATATTATGTAAATGAGTCATGTTGTCATGCCCTGATGTTCTGATTGGGAGGATCTATTATGTAAACAATTCATGTCAAGTCATTGTGAGTAACCCTCTGATTGTCTAATAGTTAAAGTCCCCATAATTCTGGGGCACTAGGGTTATTAGACTCTCCTAGTAGAGGTCGGCCCTAGTAGGGTTTTAGTCATGCTGGGATTAGTATAAATAGGAAGATGGAGTCTCTATTTAATAGACAACTCATACACACTCAAGTGTAGCGCATAGTTGAGGAAGGGGAAGACACTGGGGCTAGATAAGAACAAGGTTACTGCTGTCAGGAGATGACTTACTCTATTGGGCTTTTCTATTTTGGTGTTGATTCTATCTCTAAGGAAGTTGTGGGGTTTTCTCCATTGATGGTTTCCCCGAGGAAAAACACTCTATTCATTGTCTCTTGTGTTTGATTATTATGCTTGTTATTCTCTCAGTTAAAATCCTAATAATGCTAGCTTAATGTTGAAAAATAAACAAGGAATCAAAGCTAACCTGAGAAGGAGACACTGTGTAGCTACGGGAACTAGGGATTCCTAGTTTGTGGATATTCCTCCATATATTTTGAACAAAAGTAAGGTGGAATAACTCTCCTCCCTAGGGTGCATATTGACGTCAAAGCAGAATTCAATTCTAAGGTTTTTTAGTTTTGGACCCGACACTGCTGTCGAAAATTAAGGGTTTTCATAGAAGAGGAATTTTTCAATGAGCCCAATCTTGGGTTGATCTCCTCCCCAAAATCAAAGTCAGGGATAAATTTCAAGGAATTTGGCTGGACAAAACTCCAGAAAAGCAAAACCCTAATTTTCTCCTAATCCAGTACTAAAGGATTTCAGCTCCAAATCTAGATCCGACATCTTGACCTGGTAAGATCTAAATCTTTTGTATTTTCATTTGAGGTTATCAGTTAAGATGTCTCATCATACAAATATTTATGAAAATATTGAGGGAGCTGATAACTTCTGAGCCTGGAAATATAGGATCTCCCTAGTCCTGGAAGAAAATGAGTTGGACTCCTACATCAATGAGGAGGTTCTAGTCCCAGAGGGAGATGAGGCTAAGGCCTTGCATAAGAAGAATTTGGTTATGGCAAAGAGGATCATTGCTGATTCTATCAAGGATCACCTTATCCCATAGGTGTCCTATCTCAAGACACCTAAAGCTATGTTTTATGCCCTAACCAAATTGTTTGAAGGGAAAAACATAAACCGGAAGATGACCTTGAGGAACCAACTAAAGAATTTGAAGACTCAAAATGCAGAGACCATCAAGTCTTACCTCAAAAGGGTTTCTCAAATCAAGGAATAATTAGAAGCTGTAGATGAAGAAGTAGAGAACACAGAATTTGTGATGATCACCTTGAATGGTCTCCCTAGGACATGGGACTCTTTCATTCAAGGGTTCTTTGCTAGAAATAAGTTAGTCAAGTTCAATAGACTGTGGGAAGAATGTTCTCAAGAAGAAGCTTAGATATCAGCTTGAGAAGAGAAGATGGTAAGTGAAGATCAATCTCTCACAATACAATCCAAGAAACCCAGATCCATCCATCACAGAAGTAAGTACTCTCATCACAGGAATAACTCTAGAAAGCCTAGGGATAGGTCTAAGTTCATTTGCTATACATGTGATGAAAAATGACACTTTTCTAGAGATTGTCCTAACAACAAAATAAGCTCTCACAAGAAGAAGGGAAACAAAATAAGGCATCATGCTCATGCTGCAGAGGATGATGAACCTTCATCAAAGAGAACCAGATATGAAAGTGAAGATTCTTCAAGAGAGGATGAATATGTTTTGATCTACACTCTCATGAGAAACATTACTCATGGAAGTGATGATTGGCTTATTGATAGTGGGGCCTCCAAACATATGACTGAATTCAAGGAATCCTTTGTGAAACTTTCAGAACATGAATCACCTCACAAGGTGAAGCTAGGAGATGACTACTAATATCCAATAAAAGGTAGTGGGGAATATTCCTATAAGCCAGACTTTGGAAATTCTATGACAATGAAGGAAGTATTATTTGTGACAGGACTCAAGAAGAACCTTCTCTCCATATCAGCATTGGATGCAAAAGGAATAAGGGTTTCATTCATAGATGGTCAAGTCATCATGTGGCCAAAAGAAAAGACTATTGATAATGCAATAGTGATTGGTGAACAACAAGGAGGTTTGTAAAAATTGAAGGGCCATCCAGAACAAGCCATGGTCAATGACATAGTAGAGCCAAGTGAACTTTGGAATAGAAGGCTTGCCCATGTGCATTATAGAGCACTACCTCTTGCAACCAAAGAAGTTGAAGGTCTTCCAGAAATACAAGCAAAACATGATGGGTTCTGCAAAGGATGTGTGAAAGGAAAGAACACAAAGAATACATTTCCAAGTAGCGAAAGCAAAGGAAAAGGAATATTGGAAATCAACTGCGATGTATGCAGTCCTATGTCATCAAACTCACTAAGCGGGTATGCATATTATCTTTCTTTTATTGATGATTTTTCTAGGAAGACATGGGTTTAATTCATGAAAAACAAAGACAAAGTATTCAGCAAGTTCAAGAAATTCAAAGCATTGATCCAGAATCACACTGAAAAGAAGATCAAGACCTTTCGATCAGATAATGGCAGAGAATTCACTTCGAATGAATTCAAAGAGCTATGTAAAGAATCAGGGATTAAGAGGGAGTTTTCCACTCCTTATAATCCACAACAAAACAAGATTGCAGAATGGAAGAACAAAACTATCATCAAAGCTGCAAGAGCTATGCTTCATGATCAAGATCTTCGTATGCATCTTTGGGCTGAAGCTTCCAGAAGAGCGGTGTATGTATAGAACCATACTCCACATAGAGTACTCAAGAACAAGACTCCTAAAGAAGTCTTCTCCAGCAAGAAACCAGAAGTTAGCCATCTCAGAATATTCAACTGTCCTGTATACATACACATTCCAAAAGAGAAGAGAAAAAAATTAGATCCTTCAGGAAAAAAGGGTATATTTGTGGGATACTCTGAAATAATGAAGGCTTAGAGAATATATTTCCCAAGATACAAGATGATTAACATCAATAGGGATGTGACATTTGATGAATACATAGCTTACAACAAATCCAGAAAGAGACCTGCTGAAGAACCTGAAGAAGCAGAAGCACCCATAATTCATGATACAACCATGAACGAAGAAATTCAAGAAGAAGATCGAGAATTTGAAGAACCACAAAGACCTATATATCCACCTCTGGAGAAGAATCCTCATAAGAGGAAACCTACTTGGGTACATGAAATTATCCAAGATGCGGAAATATATGGGGCTCTAGAAGAGAATCATAGAGAAAGAAAGAGGACCAGATCATGCTCTGGGTATGTATCTTTACTATGTGATTTCATTGATAAAGAACCTTCCAGTTATGAAGAAGTGACAAAACAAAAATAACTGAAGGATGTTATGATCGAAGAATAACAATCAATCATGAAGAATGATGTTTGGGATGTTGTCCCAAGACTACAAGGGAAGTCAGTTGTAACTTCCAAATGGATCTACAAGATCAAGCATGCTGCAGGTGGTAGCATTGAAAAGTATAAGGAAACATTTTTGGCTTGGGGTTTCTCTCAGAAAGAAGGAATAGATCATGAAGAAACCTTTGCACCTATAGCCAGATACACTTCCATCATATCAGTACTTGCTCTGGCTGCAGTGATGAAATGGAAGATACACCAGATGGATGTCAAGACTGCTTTCTTGAATGGTGTAGTAGAAGAGGAAGTGTATGTAGAACAACTAGTCAGTATTGAGACACATGACAGAGATTCTCATGTATGAAAATTGAAGAAAGCCCTGTACAGTTTGAAACAAGCACCCAAGACTTGGTACAGTAGGATTGACTACTTTCTATCTAGTTTGGGATTTACAAAGAGTAAAGAAGATTCCAACCTTTACTACAAGGTTGAATATGGAAACCCAGTGACGCTCCTACTATATGTAGATGATCTGTTTGTAACAGGTATGGATGGGTTGATTCCTGATACAAAGAGAAAGCTTGCTACTGAGTTCGAAATGAAGTACTTTGGTATGATGCATTATTTCTTAGGCATGTAGGTGTGGCAGAGTGTAGATGGAATCTTTCTTAGATAAGGGAAGTATGTAGTAGAGATCCTAAAGAGGTTTGGGATGATGGACTACAAATCCATGGCCACACCTATGAAATCAAGCCTGAAGCTATTGAGTGATGCTTCATCAGAGTCTATTGATGCTACGATGTATCGTCAGATGATTGGGTCCTTGATGTACCTAATGAACACGAGACCAGAAATTTGCTTTGCAGTGAACACCTTGAGCTAGTTCTTGACAGATCCAAGAAATGTTCACGTGATTGCTGCGAAGCATATTTTGAGGTACCTAAGGGATACAGTAGATTATGGGCTCAAGTATGAGTTGAATCAAAATATTAACATAGAGGGTTATGTTGATTCATATTGGGCAGGCATTGCCATCGATAGGAAGAGCACTTCAGGGTGTTGCTTCAGTATGGGATCAGGTGTGATCTCTTGGTTTAGCAGGAAGCAATCCTGTGTGGCACTGAGTACAACTGAAGCAGAGTATGTTGCATCTTGTTTAGCTAGTTGTGAGGAAGTATGGTTAAGGAAGTTACTGTCTGATATATTTGATCTCCAGTTAGATGCTACATGTATACATTGTGACAACCAGAGTTGCGTGAAGCTGTTACAGAATCGAGTGTTCCATGACAAGTTGAAGCATATCGAGATCAAGTATCAATATATCAGGGATATGGTGCAGAGGGGAGCACTGAAGCTCTAGTATGTTGTGACGAAGGAACATATAGATGATGTATTGTTGAAGCCATTGGCTAGGATGAAGTTCGAGTACTTCTGGGAGAAGCTTGGTGTTCTCCAGATTGAGGTTTCCTCTAAGGGAAAGTGATGAGACCCATATCCCTTCTGATGTGGTGAGAGGATTGGTTCCTTCCATTGTTCGATGTAAGGGCTGAGACATTCTGTCATGGTTAGAGGATTTAGGTTCCTTCCATGTCAGATATGAGTGCTGGCCATTCTGTTGAGTAGGATAGATTTAATAGAAACTGTCATTCTAGGAATGGAGGCACTTGGTCAGTTACCAGGAAAAATTAGTCTAGGACTAAGAATCCATTCTGATGTGATAGAGGGATGTGTTCCCACTTGATCGGAGGTAAGGGCTGAACCATTCTGTCTGGCTAAAGGATTAAGTTCCTCCCATGTCATATGTGAGTGTTGGCCATTCTAACGAGTAGGTTAGATGTAAGGGAAACTTCCATTCTAGGAATGGAGGTGCCTCGATAGTTACCAAGTAGCTCAGTCTCAGACTGGGGGCCATTCTTATGTGATGATAGGATTAGTTCCTTCATGATCAGATGTGAGTGCATGCCCTTTCGATGCGATGTGTTTACACATGGTTGAATGTAAGTGTAGAGCCTTTCTGACAAGATGAGGTCGGATATAAGTGCTGAGCCATTCTAGTGTGATGTGTTTACACATGGTCAGATGTGAGTGCTTTTCCTTTCTGACAAGATGAGGTCAGATGTAAGTGCAGTGGCTTTCTGACAAGATGGGGTGAAATGTAAGTGCAGAGCCTTTCCGATGCGATGTGATTGCACATGATTGGATATAAGTGTTGAGCCTTTCTGACAAGATGAGGCCAGATGTGAGTGTTGGGCATGCCTTTCTGACAAGATGTGGTCAGATGTAAGAGTTGGGTTGGCGATTTTGACTTAAGTGTCAGATATAAGCACTTATGAAGACATACATGAAGGATAGGCCTACAAGATTGACTCTGTAGAACTTCCTGTGATGATAAGAATTGAGATAGAACCATTATGAGATAGCATATGATGATCTAGACTTGATGATGATCTAGATCAAGTGATCTAGCTGAGATGATCCAGACTTGATGATGATCCAGATCAGGTGACGATCCAATTGTGATGATGATCCAAATCAAGTGATCCAGATGTGATGATGATCTAGACTTGATGACGATCTAGATCGAGTGATGGTCTAGCAATGATGAGCCAGTAGTCATTATGATGTAGATCTCATGATGAAGAAGACTTGAAGAAGAAGATGACTTGAAGGAAAAAAAGACTCAAAGACGAAGAAGACTTGAAGACTAATAATACTTGAAGATGACGAGATGATCCAGTTGATGCAAAGAAGAAGACTAGTGCTGAAAATTGTGTCTAAAGAATACCTTCCTAGTTAAGAGGGAGTGTTGATGTATTTGTAACTTTGGAATGTATTCATCTATGTATCTTATGTCTTGTAACTCGATGTTTATTCCAAGATATATGTATTATGTAATTGAGTCATGTTGTCATGCCCCGATGTTTCAATCCGGAGGATCTATTATGTAAACAAGTCATGTCAAGTCATTGTGGGTAACCCTTCGATTGTCTAATGGTTAAAGTCCCTGTAGTTTTGGGGCACTAGGGTTATTAGACTCTCCTAGTAGAAGTTGGCCCTAGTAGGGTTTTAGTCATGGTAGGATTAGTATAAATAGAGAGCTGGAGTCTCGATTTAATACACAACTCATACACACTCAAGTGTAGTGCATAGTTGAGGAAGGAGAAGACACTGGGGCTAGATAAGAAGAAGGTTACTGCTATCGAGAGATCATTTACTGTATTGGGATTTTCTATTTTGGTGTTGATTCTATCTCTGAGGAAGTTGCAGGGTTTTCTCCATTTATGGTTTCCCTGAGGAAAAACAATGTGTTGATTGTCTCGTGTGTTTGATTGATGTGCTTGTTATTCTCTCAGTTAAAGATCCTAATAATTCTAGCTTAATGTTGAAAAATGAACAATTATGACAGATGATTCAATTACCTATATTTTGTATTTTTACTCCATCTTCAAATAAATTAGGGAAGTACCCATAATTCTCACCTAAATTCATAGGTTCCATGTTTTTCCAGTATTATGTGTCATCTAAAGTGTTTTTAAAGGAGTCCATGATTGTGCATCAGCCCCAAAAACATTATGTTAATTTTTATTGTAATGTTTATGACCAAGTGGGTCAAGGATGACTGTAATTGAATAATTATATGTTTTAATAATGCAATGTCCCTACCCCTCTACCAGACGGAGGACATGACCATTTCTACTATCTAATCTAGGAAACTAGCCCCATAAACATAAAATAAATTCAATGAAGAAAAAAAACACACATATATGCATATAACTATTATCAAACATGTGCAGATGTATAATTCCTTAAACATACAGTGGAAGCAATTATGTGTCATTATAAAACATGCACAGCATATGAGTTCTCATCATGTTCATTTATAATATAATACTATTACAAGGATCTCAGCATAAGATTAATTATCTTCAAGAAATCTTGTCCCGCAACCAACTATGTTGCTGCAACGTTCCATGCAACCATAGTCCAGTGCGTTCCTTAATCTCTCAGTGACACTACCACCCATGATATGGGGATGATTCCATAAGGGATAAGGGGAACTAGAAGGATCACATGTAGCCAAGGATACACCACTCAGCCAAGCCAACACTGTTGGGTTTATCAGGCCAAGAGTACACAACAACACATATTCCAACCAACAAGTTGGGTTTTGGTTATCAGGAGATGGAAGAACTGTATTGTAAGCTAGTGGGCTTACTGAAGAAATAAGGATTCCTACACCAGAACTAGATTGACTCCTAATACATCCAGACACACCCTACACAAGGAATCATTCCCTTCTCTGCTGCACAGTCCCTCAGGCCATGACTTCCATTCCAGTGTTATTCAAGGGTTGTATATAAGAGAGATAGTTCTATAGATATGTCTATGAGGCTCCTTAAAAACACTATGTTTTTCAAGTAGACTCCTTTCAACTCCTACAAAGTCCAAATACAATTCCAATGTGCACACACATCATAACAACCAGCCCCACGATTTGAAGGAGGAAGACCACTCCATAGAGCAAAAATGGACTGACAAGAATGGTTAACGCATAGTTGAGACTGGGAAATTGACTCCAAAGTCGTTTATGGCCCTATCATGGCAAAAACGACCCACCACAACCTACAACCACCCAAATTATTGGTGAAATTCAGCCACTAATCCTCAGTCACATGAGGAGAGGACAAACCACCTGTGTGGAGGTGGATTATATCCATACAGACCACAATGTGAAGGAAATTGCACACAACAAAATAGAGAGAGGAATACTGAACCCGTCATGGTATTCCTGCATGAGGACCAAGTGACCTCATGAGGATGGGAAGCTTCTCTTTTCCCACGTGAGGAAAAAACCCCAAAGCCTACGCCTAAGGAGAAAACAAAATTTTGTGCATGAGGATGGGAAAAATGAGATCGTGGTCCCTTCCCCTCCTACCCATGTGAGAATGAATGTGATCCCTGGTGGAGTGTGCATTTGGGAAAGGAATGACAGTCCCCCCACACACCACCACCCATGCAAAACCATTTTCCCATGGAAATAAATGCCCCCATCTAACTCTAGAGGATTTAATTTCATAGTTGAGACAAGAATAAGATGAAAAAAAGGTTGTTGAATGAGACAATGGATAAAGGGTGAATAAGACAAAAGATAGGTGATAGTTAAATGGACTCACCTCTTAACACTTGGCTTTTCCCTAATGGATCCCAAGGGTTAGACATCCCCTCCCACATCCTTAGGAAATCATGCCCTTTTCATTATGGTTGCATTGACATAGCTGGTTATAGGTCTTTTTTAATTAATTTTCATATGTACATGGTGCCCAAATTATAATTTGTCGACTAGCAAAAAAATACCATCGGCATAAATTTTAATTTCCAAACATAAAATGATAAATCAATCGTGGGGATTTTTCCTTTGGCTCCACACCATGATTAATTACAATATATACATCATATACATTTTTAATGCAAACGAGGTGAAAATAAGGGTGTTACAAATAATTATTAAGAGGAGACACCTATTCAAGGGAGATTGTTAAATGAGTGTTCACTTCCCACTAGGAGGAAGGAGCAGCTGTAGAAGGCACTTGACAAGTGAAAACACTAGCATTCACTTTCTAGCTATTGTCAGAGCATAATCCCTAAAAATGTGGTCATGTTCCCTGAGAGGGGGAATTGAGATCGGTGGCTCATTAAATTCAAAAACTAACCCAGAGACCTAGGAAATATTATATAAACCATCAAATTGATCAGGAGGCTCACCACTCATTCTGATTTATGAGAGAATAGACTTTGTTATTGTTGCAAACTGAAAAGTGAGGCGCACAAAGAATTTGATGATGGGATAGCTAAAGTGAATTGCTAAGATAAGTTTATTTTTGAGTGCTAAGGTGCAGAAGTATGTTATGTAGCAGATATATCCATCCTAGTGGTGCGGTGAGAAAGTTCAAGGGTCCTAAGTAAGTGATTTGGAAGCTTCAGGAAAAGCTTGGGTTGAACAGTCTCCCTTGGGTGTTGGTCCTCTTACGGAGAAAACTTCCTATGGCTTGGGGTGTACCACAAAATACAGAGAAACCATAGAAATCAATCCCTTCCCAATATGTAAGAGAAATAAAAAATTGAACACTAAAGGACCTTGACACATAATTTATTCCGGATGATTGTAGTAGATCTCCGTTGAGCTTTTTCCAATCTCGCTTGCGTTAGCAATTTACTCTCAACAATGGTAAACAAGGAAAGCATGATATATAATACAGTGTTATGCCTACTCTAGCATATATAATCAATGAATCACAAGAAATTAAACACATCCATGGATTCAATATTCATTTAAATTCACCTCATTGGATAGGAAAATATATTTCTATTAAGTAAATCAGAGATTACATAAGTGACAACCTCATCACGTCTGCGAACCAGAGAATGTGAGTCCTCCACCTGGGCCTCCACTACCTCAATCCTCCATATCTCTATATCAAGCTCACAAGCAAAGGAAATCTCGGGAAGAACACAAAGTGCTCCAAGGGACAAAGGGATGCAGACTCAGGTATAAGAAAGCTATAGCAACAATGGACTATAGTTTTATTGTTCTTCAATTCTTCCTCTTCAATATATCCAAGGGGTTCCTTATATAATGCTTGAATGGGGTAATGGAAGGTCAAATCAAATAAATCTTGAGGCATATGGAAGGCCAAGAGACAAGTGACTTGGATCCACATCAAGGAAAACTCCAAAAATATTTAGACTTATGCACACATCCCGATGTACATGGGTTTAAGGGTAATATCCATGTATATACGCGAGAAAGGGATTAAAAGTCAATTACAACAAATAATAGGTGTTTTTAGGGATGATATTGGAAACATCAAAGGTACAATAATAGTCCATGGGGTCCAAAGAGTCTGCAAAGGGACAGGGAAGGCCATAAAAGTGTGATCAACCATGTGTGGTAAAATCAGCTGTAAGAGATGCTCCCTAATGTGTGAGGTAAGAGAGATAACATGATGGTAGGAATACATTATAAATCCATACCAGAAGTGGAGTGATGAATAACTAGGTGGAAGAACCATCCATCCATTAGTAAATTACAATAACCAATATTTGCATATGACTAGAAATACATATAGTAGTCCTGGATACATAAGAGTACAATGGCCATGAATAGGCATGATGCAAAATATGACATGTGCGGTCATCGCCACGTATAATATATAATAGATTAGAATCTTCATGATGAATATATACACAAGATAAAAATCTCCCTAAAATCTGAATATATATAATGGATCAAGATCTCCATAATGATTGAAGATATCTGACATACACTAGAATCAAATCACGAGAGCTGAAATCTCATGAACGCTGGAACAATCAAGGAGGTAGCATATGTGTAATTCCACCAATAGATAAATTCTTCTACCCAAACTGTTATGAGTACATGTCCTACTATGTGAGTAGAGGTGTCAAGGTCAAAAAAGTAGTCCATCGTCTAATTACCGGTCATTGATGTATATCGTTAACAGACGCGAGATCACCCACCGATAATGAAAATGGGAATGAAGGTACTAGATTGAAATCTAACAAGTGCAAATAAATGTGTTGAGGTCTAACACTTGAAGGAATCCATTAATCAGGGGACATTGATGTATTCCCAAAACTATCGATGGCAAGAGAACCTACGACTAATGACTATAAGTCTCAAAGCACTCAAAGGACTCTAGACTCCTATCCAAGAATAAATTATCTAAAATTGATGGGATGGAATCCAATAGAAGGAGGTAATTAAGGAATCCCATGTCAACCAACATGAGGTACTCAGCAATTCTATATAATGTGGAAGGACTCGAACAATATGTGCACAAACCAGTAATAGTACTGGGAATGGTTGACATGCAAAATCAAGACAACTGAGGAATGGACGAATTGGGATTCAAATTCCTTCGAGAAAGAGCATAAAGGTGAATGGTGACTGAATGTAGGCAGCATAGACTTGATATACAAAAATAGGAAATCTCTGTGACACACGAGGCATCGAAAAAGGCTCCATAGAGACTGGAATCTTAACCAGTCAGTGGAGATAAACTCAGAGAAATGAATGCAGCTCCTAAAGTCAAAATACTAACCCAACCAATGGATGTGATATATAGTACTCTGTTCAAAAGCGACACAACTTGACTGCTGCTAAAGATAACATCTTTTCCTGTCCCACTTTTTGGTTTTTTTTATTTTTTTGGACTTTTTCAGATATTTTCAAAATCTTGAAAAAGAATAAAAGTGCTTTATAGTTACAAATATAGTAGGAGACAAGTGTCAAAGGGAAAACAAACTAGTTCCAAGTAGTGGAACATACCTATGCTCAATGCAACGAAACATGTGTAGGATAACGACACTCGGGGGAAACTCCCCTCTTGGTAAAAATGGGGAATCAAGCTACAAAAGATATATTAAATGGATCTTCTTGGCTAGACATGAGACAAGCTCAAGCTATATGGCCGATAATCAAAGTCAGGGAAGCCATCATAAGGCTAAAAGAGGAAAGAAAAACTCATGATAATGCAATTACAACTTGACTAATACAAGGGAGTCCGAGGGAAATGGCGAGCATAAAGTTCAAGAGGAGTATGAAGCTCTTTCTTAGGGACATGGTGGGAATAAAAGGGACTCCTAGACCTAAGAGAGGACTCACATCATGGGTACCAAATGCAAAAAGGAGATAACTAGGACAACCATGTATAGGAAAGCTCTACCATTCACATAGTATCACTTCTAACGACAACAAGAAGGTTTTGTGATACCATGGAATGGGTTCGTACCTAAGGTTAAGATGGAGCGGTCATAAGGAAATGCATAAGTGCAAGCAGATGTGATATCCTAACCTATATGATAGTTCAGACATAATACCTATGATAGGGATTAACGGGTCGAAAACTAAGAGAGAGTGTACAAAAATTGGATCCTACCTGACGACAATATAAGTCCAAAACAACCCAAAATAGTCAATAAAGAATCCAAACTATAGGATATACGAAGGAATGTTCATGACAACTACACCAAAATGAAAAAATGCAGTGAACAATGGGACATAAAAAGGAAAGTAAGGTGTAGACCCAACGTTCATGCATCCACCACCACCCCTATGAGGGTGACCACCGGTGTAAAGACCGAGAGAAGGGAGTCAACATCCTCCACAAATGGAGTAGAGGGTAGAATGTGACCACTCCCAAATCTATGAGCATGGTAAGGGGTTGTGATGCCCCCAAGTCCGACACCATGCTCCGTACTAGGACCAAGGATGGGTGATAGGATACCAGGCATGCCAAAGATAAAAGGACACAAAATCAATAGAGCATAAATATACTCAAGTAACCGCGATCCCAAAGGCCAACTAGCACACAACGAGCACACTCCTAAGAAAATATACAACCAAAATACAAGAAAACCAAACGGAGGATATGTGAGCACCCGAATGCAGCAGGTATGTCTCACCTAGGAGCGGCTCGAAACTTCCATACACTACAAGCGGAGGTATGTAACCAATTATAGTGGCACTCAGATTCAATGCATAAAGCACTGTGCTGTCCGACCTCTACTTGGATAGCACACTCACAGAATAACCTCTGCAAGTACCCCCTACGATATGTAAGTAAGGAAACTAAGGTCACCCCAATATAACCAATGCTTAGGTGGATAGTCATAGGTGGGATCGACCATATGGGTAGGGTAGCAAAGCCCAAAACTCAAAAGAGCCCCTAGATACAAATACGATCCTGGAAATATCTCTAGTGCTCACAGAAAGTAACCGGGGGTCCTCCCATTCACAATAATGTGCACTTCCTCGTGCTTAACTCCCATGTAAGAGGAGCATCTTGAGAAACACTAATTATACCAAGTATTTCACTATCTCACCTTGATAGACACCTACTTGTTTTGTGTTTAGTAGTCTTGGAGAATTGACTCACAATGAACTATTCCAAGACTGTAAATCCTAATCTTGTTTGTGAACCCTATAAAAGAAAAATGTGTAGTTCATTTTAAATTATGCGTTGATTTTAATGGCTGTGATTACTCAAAGAGAAAATGGTCGTGCAACCAATGACATTATGACTTAGTAGTGAAATAAATATGCACACCATAACAAACAATGCTAATTGCAATCTTTGTCAAATGAAAAATGGGGTATGCCACTACATAAGATGCAAAACGTTTCCTTCAAATATATGTGCAATCATTCCTATATGAAAGCCTAAACAAAACTCTCATCCAAGCAATCCAATGCAAGTACCTCCTTAAATCCATATGCAAAAAATGCAACTACTTTCTATTTTTCAATATAAAAGAATGAAAAATGTAATAAAAGTCATCTAAAACTCCTAGTCTCTATAGAAATTATAAAACACGATCCTAGAAAGACACCAAGAATAAAAAGAGTGATGCACTAATGGAAAAACAAAAAGGATAAATGACTAAAACTTCTTTCAAAGAAAAGTCAATGAAAAAGTGGTCTGTGGTCAGAAAAGAAGCATCCAATAGACAACATCAGAACCTAGGAAGACCCAACCATACTCACAACCCACCTAGAAACATCCCATAACATCGAAATCAACCAAAAGGGAGGATGTATGTGACTGTTTAAATAACAACTACATATGTACGTGAATTTAGGCCAAAAAGATGCATGTATACATGTATTTTGGCGAAACAAATGCATGTATACATGAAATTTGGCCAAAAATCAACGTATGTATGTGACTTTTGGCCAAAAACCTATGTATACAGAAAGGATAGTGGTAAAACATAGGCCAAGGGTCAAACCAATAAATGGGAGTGTCAATGGATAAAAATACTATAAAATGTGACATAGAAATAGGGAGAAATAAAGAGCAAGTCAATAATATCAAGCACATTGTGCCCCCAACTCCAAAGAAAAACAAGGAACCTCCGCAATATGGTCGCCAATTCTGTTACGGAGAAAACTTCCTATGGCTTGTGGTGTACCACAACAGATAGAGACACCGTAGAAATCAATCCCTTCCCAATATGTAAGAGAAATAAACATCTAACACTAAAGGATCTAGACACATACCTTATTCCAGACGGTTGTAGTAGGCCCCCGTTGAGCTTTTTCCAATTCTGCTTGCATTAGAAATTTACTCTCAACAACAGTAAACAAGGAAAGCATGCTATATAATATAGTGTTAGGCTTACTCTACCATATATAATAAATGATGCATAAGAAATTAAACACATCCATGGATTCAATATTCATTTAAATGCACATCATTGGACAGGAAAAGATATTTCTATTAAGTAAATCAAAGATTACATAAGTGACAACCTCTGTCAGCACATCTACGAACCAAAGAGACTGAGTCCTCCACCTTAGGCCTCCACCACCTCAATCCTCCATATCTCAGTAGCAAGATCACAAGAAAAGGAAATATTGGGAAGAACACAAAGTGCTCCAAGGGACAAAGGAGTGCAGACTCAAGTATAAGCAAGCTATGACAACAATGGACTATAGTTTTCTTGCTCTTCAATTCCTCCTCTTCAATGTATCCAAGGGGTTCCTTATATAGTGATTCAATGGGTTAATGGAAGGTGAAATATGAGCAATCTTGAAGCATATGGAAGGCCAAGAGATAAGTGACTCGGATCCACATCAAGGAAAACTCCAAAAATATTTGGACTTATGCACACATCCCGATGTACACGGGTTTAAGGGTAATATCCATGTATATACGTGAGAAAGGGATTAAAAGCTACATACAACAAATAATAGGTGTTTTGAGGGATGATATTGGAAACATAAAAGGTACAATAACAGTCCATGGGGTCGAAAGAGTCTGCAGAGGGACAGGGAAGGCCATAAAAGTGTGATCAACCATGTGTGGTAAAATCAGCTGTAATAGGTCCCATTTATCTGTAATGCTTCCAAGTTCTAACTCTAATCTGTTTATGACATTTTTTATTCATATTTAAAAAAATAGTAAGTTGTTTAAAATGAATTTATAGTTTATAAATAAATTGATCGATGATTGTAGAATTTAGTATTAGATAGAATTTGATTGGTTTAGAAATGAAAATTAATGATCCCGTGTATTTTTCTTCTGATCGAAGTGACATACTCTAGTATAGGGAGACATGAATTATGTTAAATAGTAAGATATGTTGAGGAATAGTTCAAAATGATGAATGATTTTTATTTACAGTCAATAAGATTTATTTTACTTTCATACTGTGTATAGTTTACTAACAGTTAGAATTTACTAGTTATTATTCCAAATCCAATTACAAAACCTTTAACAACTATTAAAAATGAACTTCCATTTACAATAGAAGTTTAGAAGCTAGAATAAATTATAGAGTCCTTTCTTTTTATATCAATCCGATACTTACTTGTTATCCTCTGACATCTTAGCAATATAATGGTTAGATCCGAGCTCATCTCAGCTACTCTGTTTATATTAATATTTTAAAGACAAATTTGTTTCTCCTTAATGAATTTCAGAATAAATCTAGAATAATGAGAGTTTAATTAAATCATAATAATAGTAAGTTAAACTTTTAATAAAACACCAGGTCAAGATGATTGACATTTATCTTAGAACTTGTTACACAATTATGATTTTAACTCATGTTATCTCTATAGTATTTATCTACAGAACATAAGTTTAGGAAGCCTTAGGGATTAACCTTTTAAAATATCAACACAGTCTCTGGATTTATTTATCTAAACAAAACTGAAATAACAGAGTAAGGCTATACAGTCTTAAAATAAAACAAATAAACCCTAGAATGGTATAACCGCATTCATAGATCAAGAAATAGTCTTAGGTTTTAATCCTTTTAAAAGTTCTAATAGTATAATTATAAATGAAGAAATAGTAACATAATTATAGAATAGAAGTATCAAAGAGTTAAAAAGGATCAAACCCTAGTTTATGATAAACATCATGTTAGACAATGGAAAATCTATCTCATGACTTTTACCATCTAACATTTACTAAAAAATGTGGAACTCTAAAATAATTACATACTATGTTCCTCTAAAACTTGTAGAGTGCAGCTACAAATAAATCCCTTACAGATATTTCAAATAATGACAAACTCATAACAATAGTATTTTTTTCCCAAATCCAACAATAAAATTCTACAGAGTAAGATTTACGGCCATGATTTTATAAATACAATAATTTGAACAAATGACTCAAAACTTGATAGTTTTCATAGAAAACAAGAAAATAAGGCATTACATTAGCATTATTAAAATACTGAAGTGATAGATCACTTCCACCTCTTTTACTCTTCTACCTACTTTACAACTTCACCGTAAGTTAGTTTTTTATAAATGAGATGGATGAAGCATTAAAACAATATTAAAATACACTAAACAAGCTTGGGTTTACGTCAAATCCCAAGGATATTAGATCCACTTTATTGCCCAGTATAAAAGTAAAATAATGATGAGTTACGAAAGAGGCATTTTCACCCGAAAAGTAGAATCTACTGTAAACTACATAGCCTTATCATAATACAACAAATATTTATAATGGGTTATAAAACTAAATTATAAAAACAAACGCTTTATAGAAACCTATGCTTACAACTTGATATTGTTTAAAGTTTCCCCGAAAGAAGTTAAACATAGTATTATCATGCTACAACAAGAACGAATTACAAAAACAGTTTTACTATCTCTAGTGTTAACATTCACAGATAAACCCCAACAGATATCAATGAAAGCATTTACTTTACAACATTGGATTTATAATGGTGTCTATTCCCAAAACAAATTAGTAGTATGAAGGCCGACGACCTCCTTTCCTATAACAACATTTGAATTTAAGTTAAAAACTACAAAACCTCACGAGTTAGACTCACCCAATGTCTGCATTACATGGGAAAATTCCCATAATCAAAATGTAAAAGGATTTAACCCTTATCGTTGAGAAGAAAGTGGCAATACTCAACGATTATAATCAATTACATCTCTCAAATGTTGCATAGTAAATAAAATGATGGCTTAACAAAAAGAACCATATCAAACCCTTACGGTCTTACTGTAACTAATACATGTTTTTAATGGTTGCAGAGGGGTTCATAACTCAAATTAATAACCAGTATTACTTCCGTATCATCCTTGGAACAGAGGAAAATCCTAACGCCATGAAAACATACCACAAAAACCAGAGCCATGCATAGAGGTATAAGCGGTCATACAGGTTAAAATGAAAGACTTTGTCATTGTATTGTCCCTCCACTTCATTCTAGAGTCATTCCTATGACATTTCCATAACTTCAAAAATGTTAACAACTGGAAATTAAAAGAAAAGGAATATTTTGTAATTTAATATATGTCACTAGCAACAAAGTAGGGAAGACATACCAGTGATGAGTTTTGAAAACGGAACCATCCCAATAAAGCAGAGCGAAGATAGAGATTCTCCTCTATAAGTGAGCTTAGCATAAAAAGATTTGAATGGTCGAGTTTAAGGCTTCTCCGTCTTATTTTTAATGTTACAAAAAAATTCTTACAGAGCCAAAGCACTCAAGAGCCGAAGGAAGCGTGGAAAAATGAAGAATTCCATACCACAAAACTATCAATGGGGTGGGAACGAGTGTCAAACTACATTAAAATCCTTAGGTTTTTACATCCCTTTCCTTGCCGATAGCTGGATATCATTGTAATATCATAAATTTTAAAGTTATAACGAATCTTCACTCTATCATTACAATTGGATATCAAATTTAAGTTGACTGCCAAAATATCATATCAATTCAAACTGTATCAATAACCTAGTTGCAAAATTTGGGAAATGGTGTAGTGTGTATAGTTTGAATTTTAATATAATTGTTTTTCCCACATTATACCTGCAATGATAAATGTTGGACCCATTAACACACTAGAGGTAAACTTTAGCTTGATAAAAATAAAGATCTTATAGTATGGGTTATGGAGAATAGGATTAGAATCTGAACCAAACCTTAGGTTCATGTTTGTTTCATTCTAGATAATATCTTAGCATTTAGTTTGTTGTTTAAAGGAGTATTGTTGAGATAGTCCAAATTCCTACACATCATAGCCAAGAGTATTCATCCATTAGTCATTATGACTAAGCAATACCATGATCCTTTCTTGCACAGCTCTAGTTTAAAGTAAAAACAACAACAACAAGTGATTGTCTTACGACAACAAGATAGATATAGATAGTTTTCATTTTTCACAAAGTAATTTCATAAGGACAAAAATCTAGTTAAGAAAGCTAAAGATAACCGAAATGCATGACAACAGAGGTGAATGATAAAGAGGAGTTTGATTAATAATTACTATCTAGTAAATTCTAGTATTACATGCACTAAAATAATTTTTTTATTTTATTTAGGAATTTAGGGTATATTACAAGTGGTGTCAGAGTGATATTCTAACATTAGGTTTGTTTGGTTCATCACTTATAAAAAAATCAATGTACTAATTTTATTTTTGCAACTATTTCAATCAAGAAATATAAAATTTTATTTGCACGAAATGGATAACGCTGAAGCATCTACTCAGAATGGTCCTCAACATAATAAGCCTAACAAATTTTATGTAGATTTGAATAATATGCGATTACTACAAACAGTCAAAGAGTTGAAGTATGAATTTCAAACTGTGAAACAAGATAATCAAAAAAATTTAGATTTGAATGAATATCTACTAGATAGAATGAATGACTAGGAAAAAGATAAAAGAAAGGATATCGAAACCGATTGTGAAACAACTACCTATAAACATAAAGGGAAAAGGGAAAAATATTATGATAGTGAAACTTCCTTGGAGATTAAACCAAGGTCACGTAGGGAAATTCAAAAATACATAAGTGACAATAGTGAAAGTGACCAAAAACCTAGAAGAAAGAAATATAAACCTTACGAAGAGATTTCTAGTGAATTCAAGAAAATAAAGCCTCCCATGTTCAATGGGGAAGCAGATAAAGGAGAGGAAGTAGGATCTTGGCTGTCAAACATGAAGAAATACTTCCAAATCTATAACTATTCTGACATTTTAAAGGTCATAATGGCTATTTACAATTTGACTGGAAAAGCCGAAATATGGTGGAAATATATAAAGAGGGTCAAAAATGTGAAGGAGAAGTATTTAACTTGGATAGTATTTAAGAAGTACTTCAAGAGAAAATTTCTATCTGAGAAATATTATGAGGAAAGAGCCAAGGATTTCTATGACTTAAAACTAGGTTCCATATCCATGAAGGAATTAAGCAGCAAGTTCTTGAGTATACTAAGATATGTACCATACATAATATATGAAAAGAAAAAAATCCAATGGCTTAGGTTGTTTACCTGCTAACTTTAAGGATAGGATTGAGTTTGACAATCCAAAAACCTTGGAGGAAGCTATGAGAAAGACACAATTCTGTTTTGAGCAAACAAAGAAAAGAGAAAGTCTACCCAATTAGAAGACTAAAAAGACAAGTCATTTTGATAAATAGAGAAGAGGATTCAAGCCAAACAAGAGTTTTTGGAGTAAGTCACAAAACTTCTCCAAAAACAACTCTCAGAAAACTGATTTTAAGAACAAAGTACCCTCGAATACTGCAGCATCAAAGCAGGGATCTATCTAACATCTTTGTTAGAAATACTGAACAACGGGAACCCACAAAATGATGGAATTTCGAAGGACCACACTATGCCAAATACTATCCGAACTGAAAAGGAAACATCAACAACATACACACTATCGAAGAAGAAGAAACAGTTGGGGATGTGGAAAATCAGATGCACAGGGTAAATGCAACTTTGAAAAACCAACAAGCAAATCACTAGACTTCTATGGTAGAAGTGCAAGGTATGATCCAAAATTTCTTTGCTTCCATATTAATTGATCCCAGAGCTAGTCAAAGTTATATATCTCCTAGTATAATGGAAAAATGCAAGTTACCTTTTAAAAAGTTTGATTAATCATGGCTTTTCTAGCTAACCATAAGAACTAAAAGTAAGGTAGTAAACTATGTTGAAAGTTGTAATCTGAAGATGAATCAATTTGAAACACAGGTCAAACTAAATGTGTTACCTTTAGGATCTTACGGTGTTCTCATATGAATGGATTTTATTGAAAAATGCCAAGTGATTTTAAAAAATTTTGAAAAGAATTTAACTTGCTTGAATAAGGAAGGAGAAATAATTAATGTCACAGGAATTCCTAGGAAAATATCTGTTGGACAAATTTTAGCCTAACAGATGAAAAGGGTTGTAAGGAAGGGCTATAAAGTATTTGTTGTGCACATTATAAATAATGAACAAGTTAACAAAGAAAATAAACCAGAATTTGAGGATATCCTGATCCTACAAGATTTCACGGATGTATTCCCGAAAGAAATTTGAGGATTACCTCCTAAATGAGATGTAATATCCCAAATTTTAGACCTACCATTTATAGGAATGAGCCTATTAATCATGATGATTATATTGATATTTTATTTTATATTAGGTCAAATACCCCACTACATATGAACATGATGATTTGTTTTGTATATTGGGCATAAGCCAATTGTTGATGATATATATGTATATATATGTTTTGTGTTGGGCGACGTCCCTGAAGCACATGATTGATGAAATGTTTGTGTTGGGCATGGACCCTGAAGCACATAATCTATAAGATGTTTTGTGTTGAGCATAAAGCTCTGGAACACATGAAAAATATAATTGGAAATGTTGGGCATAAGCTCTGGATCATTCTGTGTTGATTTTGAGCATAAGCTCTGGAGCATCGAGTCTTTGGCCATTGTATCCCTAGGTGTATCATACAAGTACATCCTAAGATTTAGTGTTGAGTGAAATATCTAGAATTACACTATGTTTGTAACTCCCTGCTATAGGCATTGAGTGTGGGCTCTGGTAAGTGCTAGGGGTTACTAAAAAGAATTTAATAAATTTCAAGTGAAAACTGATTGAGAAAAATATTGATCATGATCATACTTATTTAGAAGTGATTAAATGAAATTTCAAATTTTTGTATTCTCATCCACTAGTGGAAAACGAGAGATTAGTGACCAAAAGAATGACCAAAATCCGCATATCAATGACCACTTTTGGTTTGGCGATCGCTGGTGGCTAATTTACGGTCTTTTATTACATGACCAAAATTGGTCATTTTTATTTTGGTCATTTATAGCTTGTCGGTAGGTCATTAATTTGGTCATATATTTGGTCATATATTTGAATCAATGACCAAATATATGACCACATTTGTGACCAAATTAATGATCACATGACAAGCTAGAATATGACCAAATTTGGTCGCGTAATAAAAGACCATAAATTAGCCACCAAAACTGATTTTTGGTCATTGATATGCGAATTTTGGTCATTTTTCTGGTTATTTGTATTTCATTGTTTGGTCGTGTATCTCTCAATTATTGGTCCTTTTATTTGCGAATTTTGGTCATTAATCTCATTTATTGGTCACTAATTTAGTCATTTTTAGTTGCTTTATGTATGGTCATTATATTTTAGTAGTTTTAATGGTGTCCATTATTAATCAATATAAATTTTTAATATGATATTATGTTTAAATTAAAAAAAAGAATCGTACATTTATTCTCATCTAATACACATGTGAATTATGCAGTCACATTAGAATTAATTACAACACTTTGTAATTAAAATCTAATACACATGTAAATCATGTAATGTCATATTAATTAGTTTTCAGAGGAAAAAATAGCATCCTTTGTTATTCAAAAGAATCAAAAGACATCATTTACATAGCATCAAATGTCTGAGCATAATCAGCAATCAGAGCATCACAAAATAACAAATGTAATCATGTGAACTGCTGCATCCATATAGAAGGAACTAAAGTCTGATCATAGCAGACTTTTCTCATCATCCTTGTTATAATAGGTCAAATAATACTAAGAGTATCGGAGATTATCAACAATCAGATAATCCGGAGCAAGACTTGCTAGCAAAGTGGACTCAAACCAAGACAAGAACAATAAAATGCATACTATGCTGAAGGTCAAAAAACTGTATATTAATTAG